>JAWNOE010000120.1:0-249950 GCA_035046095.1 Drosophila pseudotakahashii
AGAAACATGTATAGATAAGAATTCGAATGGAATTGATTATGTGCTTGTGAGATGAGTAGGTTAAGAGAGCGTGCGTGTGCAGATAAGAATTTTGTATAGAACTTGAGCTCTAAAGAATCTATAACAAAAAAGATGATTGTATAGTTACGCACTATGTAGACTTTTTAAAATTAGTATATACTTGGATTCACAAAAACAAGAACTTGAAGTATATAATCAATTAAAATGTACGCATTGACGTCAATGCTTGAAATAGACTCATGTATATTTATATATATATATATATATACATATACAAATCTAGATGATATAAAAGGGGGGCATTTTAAAAAGTTTTCAGTTTCCATCTATTCGTTCCCTCAAGTCAATTTCGGATCGTTTATTCGTTGTGCGTGCATTCATTTATTAAAAAACTTAAAATGTCATTCATGATAATATTTTTTTTAATTTCAATAATGAATCCGGTTGCGAAAATGTTACCGGTGCCTAGTGAAATGTTAGTCATTGATAAACCCTCTATTTCGAATAACTCAATTGAAGTATTCATAAATATGCCAAAATTAAATAAAATTATAAAAATTGACTTAAAGTTCGAGATCATGGAAGATAGCCATATTTTTATGGATCTTATGAACAAGAGTACTAATGACAATGAAAAAAATTTAAAAAGTGAAGTGGACATGAAAATAATTAATACTAATAATAATAGTATTAATGCAAGTGTGCTTGAAGAAAAAATAAACACAACAACAACAATTACACCTACAACATCAACATCAACATCAAACCCACCTACTTTGATAAGTAGTTTGGAGGAGGAAGCAGGAGAAGAAGAATCAAGTACCTCAACATCCACAACAACAACTACATCTGCAACTACAACAACAACAACATCTGCAACAACAACAACAAACTCACTCAATCCTTTTGATATTATTACTAAAGATACAAATGTTGAGAAAATAGAAAATAAAAGCATAGGAGATGAAAAATCGCAAAGAAATGGTGTTGGTATCAATGATAGTGAGTCAGAATTTCAAAACGTAAGTCAAGCACCTAAATTAAGTAATACAATTCAAGAATTAGGGATTGGTATCAATGATAGTGAGTCAGACTTTGAAAGTATAGGACGAGTTCCAATAAAAAGAAATATCACGTATAAATTAAAAAACACTGCAAACATGCATAACTCTGAAATAGAATTTACAAAGAGAGGAATAATAGAGAATTTTAAAAAGCAATTAATTGAGAATGAAAGGAAAATAGGAGGACATCTGGATTTAGGAAGAAGGGGGTTAAATAGATTCTTCACCGTAACATATAAAAGTGCTACGGTAGGTGTTAAATGTCACTACAATAATATATATAGAAGATCAAATGTTAAACGTAGTGTAAATAAATCTAAACGTAGGAATACAAAACATATAACTACCCCCCACCACCAACGAAAATCTAAACGAAATATTAGTCCCCCCCTAGCAACATTAAGAATAAATTGCTTTGAATTTGCTGAAGTTCTAACACATGCACTAATACATGCAGAGAGACAGAAAGATAGGCAAGTATATGAAAGAATTTCGAAAGATGCTGATCTTATTTCTATGCAAGAGAGTAAACGGGGAGAGATAGGAGATCTAGAACCAGGTTATCTTAACGATGTCCCACAAATAAAAGAAATAGCTATCGAAACAGCAGAAAAAATTAATGGAATATATTTAAGAAAGAGAAATTTAGAAGCTCAAATGCTAATTGAATACTTAAATAAAAAAGAAAGTGAAAGTAGTACAGATAAAATTATAATTAATGACATTAACGATTTCAAAATAACTAATAGTGATACTATAATCTGATTGAGTAGGGAATAAAAAAGAAAGTGAAAGTAGTACAAAGAAAATTATAATTAATGACATTAACGATTTCAAAATAACTAATAGTGATACTATAATCTGATTGAGTAGGGAAATATGTTTGTTTTTGCAGAATTTAAATAAAGAAGTTGCAAATACTATTTCAAGTGGGCTACAAAAAGGTGAGTTGAAAAATAAATATACATTTATAAAATAATATTTATACTAATAATATTTATATTTTCAGAATTTCAAAACCTTAACAATAATGAGGTTAATAATACTATTTCAAATAGAGTAGAAAAAGGTAAGTTGAATAATAAATATACATATATATAAAATAATATTTATACTAATAATATTTATATTTTCAGAATTTCAAAACCTTAACAATAATGAGGTTAAAGACGACACTCTGCTTTCATATGATGAAGATGATGATGATGATGATGATGATGTAAACATTTTCGATGAGGATAATCCAGAGCCATGCATTACAAGATCATCTAGTGAGGACGAATCTATTCTTGTTGAAGGTGGAATAAATAACTACATACAAACTATTCCTTTAAATTTAGATAAGGATAATGATGAATATATAAAATCAATTCCTTTAAGTAATGATGATAATAAAATCTATATATTAGAGGGTGGTATAAATAGTTATGTACAAACTATACCACTAAATATAGAAGAAAGTAAGCAAATTGAATGTAATTCGAAGAAAACATTTTAATTATTCTTTAAAATAAAAATTTTATAATATTGTTCTGAGAAATTTTAATATTAACCTCTTAATAAAGCAATGTTTATTCTTTAAAATAAAAATTTTATAATACTGTTTTGATTTGTAATATTTGGTTTATACATTACCTTTAATTAACCTTTAAATAAAAAGCGATGTTGGTTGATTTTTATTATTATTATTATAGATTTAATTTATTTTTATTATAGATTACATTTATTCTTTTTCACAATCCAGTAAATTTATTTCTAATTCTGTATAAAACATTTCAAATGTACAATCATCAATATTTTTCTTTAATTTTTCTATTTCAATGTCTTGATTATTATTTCTATTAGAACAATTCTCTATTTCTTTTATTCTTTGCTCGTAAACATAAATATTTGCGTTTATTTCATCAAGTTTATTTTCTAATTTGTTTTCTTCTATTTTATAATGTCCATATTGTAATGTATTAATTTTATTGTTTTGTATAACGAGCTTTGTATCTTTGTGACTGAGAACAACTTTTTTACATTTAACTGTTGATAAAAGATGATTTTTAGATCTAATCATTGACATAGATCCGACCACTTCCTCTTCTGAAAACAAACATTTTTTAAAACTATTAAAAGTTAATTGATCAATAGCACTTCTTTTAACCCCCTTTGATTTTTTCACTGTTTTTTCAGAGATATCATTAATATTAGATGACCTAAAGGCATACATTTTCGATCTTAAACCAACAAATTCAGTCATCGGTCTTCCATTGAGTTCATCTTTAAAAAACCCCAACCTCTTTTTATTAGCTTTAGGGAAATTATAGAGATTTAATAATTCATCAGAATAATCTGATGTATCAAACTTCATCTCAATATCATTCTGAATATCTTTATAAAAATCATCAGTATTAATTGTGTATATAAAAGAATCTGTATCCATATAATTTAATTGCACATTTTCATTGTATTTGGGTTTTATATAATTATAATGAAAATCATACATTTTCCATTTTGATAAATCTAATACAACAAACCCTAAATATACAGGTTTATTGTATAACACATTTAACCTTTTCATTTGAAAAGCAAAGAAGTCTTCTGAAAACTGTTTTACGCTATGGAAGTTGGACTTTGAAATAAGAGATCTAGCACAATGTCTTTTAGGTCCAGCAGAGTCTAATGGTGAAGCACTTTCCCATTCTGTAATTAACTTTACATCCACTCTTTTATCAACATTTTCCATGGTTTTTCCATAGACAGCATTATTTAAAAGTTTAAAAAAATCTTTTTCAAATGCATTTTTTGCATTAGTTCTATGAAATGTATTCAAGTCAATGTATGCTTTTAACCAAGGCTTCTGTAAGAAACGAAGGCCTCTATGGATTTTTTTTAAAATTAAACCATTTTCTATACACTGTTGAAGATTTTTATAATGAATAATATATTTTTCTTTATCCCTTAAATCAGCAATTAATTTTTTAATTTTATCTCTGTTTGTTGGTAATTGATTATTGCAACAAAATGGAAGATCATTATGTGTATTATGTAATTTATAAGGATATTTTAAATCTACCTCGAAAATGTATCCATATTCACTATCATCTCCAATCTCTGAAATATTAATACTATTAAGTGATTCCCTTGAAAGCCATTCAAAACCTCCATATGGTAAAGATTGTGACATAGCCCAACCATATAAATTATTTGCATCCAAATAAATTAAATATGATGATTTTTGAGTACTATCAAAATTATCAACATATTTATTATTTGCTTTAGCATATCTACATGTACATTGTACTAAACCACCTCGAATACCACTTTGAATAAATTTATATTGATCTATATCAGTTAATAAATCTAATTCAATTTTAGTACATTTCAACATAGCTTCCCATGATAAACCTGGTGTTGTGAAAAAATGTGCTGGATCAAGTGAATAAATTTTAATGCAAAGTCTTCGGAAGTTTTCAAAGACATCAGTCATTAATAAAACATCCATACCTCTTGTGCGTGAGTGTAATTTTCGTTTGAACATTCATTTTCAGTTAAGGAACTATAGAAAGCTTCTTTAGGAGGTAATATACTTTCTTTTAATTTCTCAACTGAATCTAAATATTCATAAGGAAATACACCCTTTCTTCGCATAAGGTTAAACTGATTTTCATTTGGGAAAAATGATTTTGTAATATGCATTTGTTCACTATCCAGGTTTGAAGCTAATGTATCTAATGCAGAAGGCATAAAACGAAACGAATCTAGTAAACGGATTTCAAAGTTTTCACCATTACTAATAGTTATAATTTTTGATATTGAAATATATTGTTCCTTATTTAATGGAATTACCTTTATTTCACCAGGTATGAGAGCCAAATCTTTTATAAATAGATGACAATCATACCTGGTGAAATTGTGGAAGAAAACAGGAATAAATTTTGGGACTTTATATTTTAAATTGCACGCATTATGTGCTGCACCCCTAAATTTTCCTGTGAAGTGACAGTGATCCCTAACTCTATCTAATAAAAGAGGAGTGTTGCATATATGACAATTAATTGATTTTTTAAAATCTTCTTCTTCATCATCAGATATAAGTATGAGAACATTTTTGGAAATATGATTCTCAAATATAACTGTTAAATTTTCTATAAGAGATAGCAGGAAATTCATTCCTGAGTTTAATTTAGTTTCTAGAACAAACTTATCTAAACTATTATCATGTGCACACTTTATATAGTATGCATATGAAATAGGCTTATGAATATTTACTATATTTAAATTTAATGTTTCATTTTTATTAATAGGTTGAAGGATGCATTCAAAATCAGCGTATACTGTGAATGGTATCATCACTTCCTTTTGAATATTCTGATATTTTAAAATTGCATCCCTCGGCTTTGGTAGACGTGATACCTTTTTACCACAGACTTCAGAGTGTCGGTTGGCAGCATCTTCACTCAATGAATAATTTAAGCAAATTTGGCAGAACCATTTCATTGCTTTATCTTTCGAAACTTGCGAGGAAACCAAACTACAATAAAAATATAAAAAAACAATTTTTTTTTTTTTTTTTTTAAATGAAAACATAAATATTATAAAATTAAAAAAAAAACATAAACAAAAAAAAATAATAATACATAATACATAATAATAATAATGATATTATAAAACTACTTACTTTGATAGGTTTTTTATCCAAGTATAATGTGCTTTGTTTCCTTCCTCCACTAGCAACATATTTATCGAATTTTTCCTCACTTCTGGGTAATAGTATATAGGTCCAAAAATAGCTCCATCCTCGAATCCAAAAAGCGTTATATTTATTTCTTTATTTTTCTCTATAAATTTTTTGATGTCTGACGGTTTAAATGGAAATTCCAATCCATTGAAATTTAATGTGATCCCATTGACTTGAATGAAATCATCATATATATTAACTTTATAACTCGTGCATCTACCTGCATTTTTATTAAGGTTGCTTAATGCAGCGATTAAGGTCCACTTAAAACAATATTCATCATTCAGGTTTTTAACATTTATGATTGCGTTTTTATTTTCTAACCAAGAGGGTAGTTTGATATAGGATGATCCTCTTAAAGGTGAATATTGATTGATATTCATTTCCAATCGAATGATATGAATCAATGTCCATCCACTACCCCTTTCTTGGAATTCCTCCATCCTCACCAAAATTTTCTCCATGTGCTCCTTATATTCAGTTTCTATATTGGAGTTGGCACTGATTATTGTCATTTTACTTTGAAATGACTTTATTTCTTTACATTCCACTTCTTCCTTCAAGAGCACATATTTCCCAAAAAGTTCAAAGTTAATTTTTACTGATCCATAACTCTCTAATAATGGATACAAGTGATGGAGAAAAGCTTCTCCTGCTTCCTCCATAAATCTTGTTGGATAAATCACATTATTACTACTATTTTCATATAGATAGTGAATAATCCTTCCTCGGAATCCAGATCCGATTTTTTTAATTTTCGAATCCACTGGCTCTATGACATTTCTTTTATGTTGCTCCGTTCGCAGATGATGACTCCATGAAATGTTGGTTGATAGGGTAATATTGCACTTATCACAATACTTATTCATTTTTGATTTGTTTTGTTTTTTTTTGTTTATAAATATTGTTTTGAAATATATTTTTTTTCACTTCTTCTTCTTCTTTTCACTTTATTATACTTTACTTTAACTGTAAAGTATTTTATTTTCTTTTTTTTAGTTTGTCCACAAAACTAAAATTCAGGTATTTCACAAGATAGCACAACTTTACTCAAACTGTAAAATGTTTTAATTTTTAAAAAGAAAATACGATTACATAGATTTCGATTAACACGAGTTTTGTTCAACTAGAAATTTCCGGAGGGTTCACACGACGATTTTATAAGATTCATTCAACTCGAATACTTTTCTTAAACTGAACTACTTTCCACATTTCTTCTTGACATGTAACTTTTTTGAAAACTTGATTAAATAAATAAAAACGCATTTGACTAAATAAACGATCTCATTTGTTTTTGTACAACCACAAATTCTAGGCATGACCCCTCCCTCACACTCCTACACACAAATTCTAGGCATGAGAAAACACACCTCCCTCACACTCCTACACACAAATTCTAGGCATGAGAAAACACATCTCCCTCACACTCCTACACACCATAACCAATCACAAATTCTGACACCTGTGTGCATCTTAACGGACCCCTCTCTCACACTCCATTTTTCCCCTCCAACTTTCTCCCACACTTTTATTGATTAATTATGTTAATTAGGTCATTATAACACCTATGTGCTAATTAGGTCAATGTGCAGCCATGCGTGACTAATTGGTACTAATTAGGTCAATGTGCAGCCATGCGTGACTAATAGGTGCTAATTGATTTGACACGATCAATTAAAAGTGAGCCAGCACCCGTATTAACCTACTACTGAAGATGCATGTGCCTGCTTTTTCTATAAAAATCATCGAGACGGAGCCTTAAAACTAATGTCATCATATTTAGTGTATAAGAAAAGCCTGTTACAAATTTCCAAATAAACATGACCTAAATAAAAATTTACATATTCTTTTGTTTGGGAGGGTGTTTGCTTTCAGCTGTTTCTTTTGAGAATTCTTTTGCTATTGGGGTGGGTGTTTGCTTTCAGCTGTTTCTTTTGAGTATTCGTTTGTTTGGGGTGGGTGTTTGTTTCTCAGTGGCAAGCAAAGGGATCCCCTATTCAAGGGTGCTAATCAAGTTACCAAGTCCACGTGTGAACGTGTCAACAACCCGAGACATTTTCTAGAGGCTATAGTTATTAAATTGCTTACCACACCACACTTTCTTCCCGCCTCGTTTCACCCCATTTAATAAATCTATTAACGGACACCCGTCAACTTATCACCCTAATTAACGATCACTCGTAACACACCAGTAACTTCTCCCCGCTTAATTAGAATCCACGATTTCTGGATAGAATTTTTGGATAGGATTTCTGGATACAATTCCTGGATATACGCAATTTATCACCCTAATTACCGATCACCCGTCACACCCCAGTAATTTCTCCCCCCATTAACTAGGAAAACCTAAATATAACGCTATGATCACCTGACACACCTCAGTAATTTCTCCCTGTTTACCTAGGATAACCCAGATAAGCAAAAGTCACCCGTCACACCCCAGTAACTTCTCCCCCCATTAACTAGGAAAACCTAAATATAACGCTATGATCACCCGTCACACCGTGTGAGCACCACACTTTCTTAATCTAAGCAAAGGTCACCCCACCCGTCACACCCCAGTAACTTCTCCCCGCTTAATTAGAATCCTTAACCTAATTTATTACCCTATTTAACGATCACTCGTCACGCACCATTAACTTTAATTACCCCCATTTATTACCCTAATTACCCTAATTAGCATAATTAATTACCTCCCCCTTCCACTTTTTGTATCCAGAACTCTCATTTATATACTACTCCGGATGGCAATTGACGACCGGCATGCACTTTATAACTATTTTTGGTTATGAAACTTTATATGTATGTTTATTTATTTTAAACAATGATATGCACTGTAGTGTATATATGTGTATATTTTAGAAACTTTATTTTACTTTCGCGAATTAATAATTGTTTCAAAAGATCACGTCGGGTCACCAATGTTCAGTCATTGAGATTTTTCAACGACTAGCCTTTAAACTCGAAATAATAACGCCGATATAATTAGTTAAACGTTATAATAAGAATTTTTATTGTTGCGGATAATATTGGAGGATATAGAAAATATATGCCACTATGAATGTAAAAAAGAGAGTGAGTCCGCTTTTGATAATTAGCGCAGATAAAGCTCTCTATTTGACGATGCTGCCGATAAGCGCTGAAGTCGAGCGGCCAGAGAGAGAGAGAGAGAGAGAGAGTCGGCTTGCGACCAACGAAGGCGAGAACATAAGCAATTAGTATGTAATACGAAAGCCTTGTTTGAGCTTTATCTATAAATTAGGTGGCGGCTGCTGCTTGTCCCGACACCACTTTTGGAAAAACTAGCTAGTTTAGCGGGAAAACAGCAATAAATAGCTGAAATTCGGAAGCCCATAACTTCTGAAGTACTGAAGCTACAGACTTGTGCTATACTTCGGTTTTCGACACGCTGCAATAGAAAATGCATGTGAAGGGAAAATGGCTGGAATAGTTTGTTAGGGCGGGCCGAATCAAAAAAAGGTTCGAATCCAAATCATACCAAATACCAAATCACGTATTACATGAGCTTGCAATTTCGGTTCCACCGGGCTATAAAATGACTGTGACACCACACAATCTCATCTATTCACCTATTAACTGCAGAGAAATAAGTACTCCCTCATTACATATCGTTGATCAGGATACATATACGCATACATATTCGCGCAATAGAATGATAATTTACAATAAAAGCATCGGTATATTTCATCAACCGCGCACTAGCAGTTGTAAAGCTAAAGGAACAGGCATAAATCGAAAGGGTCTTACGTTAAAAAACAAAGTCAGGGTATTCCCTAAACTGTTGAATTGCTGATTTCTTGAATTTTGGTCAGCTGTTAATCAGCTGTTCCATACAAAGTCAACTTTCAGAAATTTCAGCAATTCAACAGCTTTGAGGCTGTTGAAAATTTTGTTGAATCGTTGAAAACCAGAGTTGTCACCTTATTTTACTAAAAGTCATGGCAACTCTGCAACATTTTTCTATCATAAGTTCGCATTATTTACTTTAAAATCAAATTAGCAAGTCTATTAGTAGCATAAAATAAAAAAATGGGTTTTTCATGATTTAAATTCCGTTAAACTTTTCAACAAATAACAGAGGTGTGAAAATTCAACAAGAACCATTTTGGGTCGTTCCCTTAATTGCTGAAATTTTCTGTTGAATTTTCCACAATTCAGCAATTGAACAGTTTAGGGAATACCCTGATTCAAAATTCAAATCTGATAATAATAATAAGAAGCATTTAAAAATGAATGAAATTTTAAATGAGAGATTGTTTTCAGATGAAAGTATTTCGAAAAAGGAATATCATACATATTCCTCATATCATCAAACATTTAAAGGAAATGATGAAATACGTTTTTGTATTCAAAATCAGGACTTGTATGTACTCCCTCACGAAAGCTATCTTAATTTACAAGGAGTTGTTAAGAGAGTAACAGTCGATGGTACAAGCACCACTGATAATATCGATGTTACGTTTCGCAATAATTGTATGGCAAATTTTATTGAAGAAATTAGATATGAAATAAATGGATACGAAATTGATAGAACAGGGTTTGTTGTTGGCATGAGCAGCACACTTAAAAATGATCTATCGGAAAGTCGTCAGGATAGTCGCAAACTTTTAAATGCTGGATGGAGTGGTGGAAATGAAATTAATACAAAAGCTAATTTTAATTTCTCGTTACCTTTAAAAATTGTAATGGGGTTTGCTGAGGATTATTGAAAAGTTTTACTGAATTGTAAGCATGAACTTGTACTTTTGCTGACAAAAAATCTGGATGATGTATATGTTAAAAACAAAGCAAACCATACATATGTTTTGGAAATGACACCCAGTGATGCTGCACAAATTAAAATGTACGATATAATAAAGAGTGGCGTAAATTTACCGATAGCTTTCCGTAGTTGGGATACATACATTAACCCAAAACTGATACAGGGTACTCAACACGTCTGGAATTTGAAAATAGGAAGTAATAGAGAACGACCGAGATTTGCCATTATAGCCTTCATGTTGAATGGAGAACTAATTACAAATAATTTATCCAACCTGAAAGTCCACTTGAATTCAGAAACGTATCCATATGATGACTTAAATGTAAACTTTGAAAATGACAAATATGCTCACCTTTATGATATGTATGCAAGGTTTCAAAAGAGTTATTACAACCGCCCAGCAGAACCATTTTTATCACCGTTAGAATTTAAAAGTAAACCTATTATTGTAGTCGACCTTTCATATCAAAATGAAACAGTTAAATCGGAACCTATCGACGTGAGAATTTCCATCGATTTGAAACAAGCAAACCATGAAAACACCCAAGCATATTGTCTCCTTATTCACGATCGTTTAGTTGAGTATAGTTCTTTAAGTGGGTTAGTTCAAAGAATTGTCTACCAACATAACAACCACATAAAATGGAGAAATATAAAGTTGCAATTGATGTACAAGGATTTTTTGATAACAACGACAAGTTCATTCTAAAGGAAATTGGAGTTGTATTTAGCAAAGAAAATAAGTTTAACAATAATTTCGTTATACAACCTCCATTTGATTTCACTCGTCTTAATAACAAGTCACGAAAAACTGCTCTCTGGTTCACTAAAAACCATCATAAAACTTTTTGGAACGAAGGAATAAACAACTTTAAGCAAACAAGAAAATATATTAAACAAATCACTTCGGGAAAGGAGGTTTTATGCAAGGGAATTGAAAAGAAACGTTTTCTAGAAATCTTTCTCAGATCACCGCACATAAGAGATGTTGAGGAATTGGGTTGCCCACCATTAAACACCGTAAACATAAACCAATTCCCTTTTTGCTCAATACATATTAAAAGCGGTATTTGTGCTCTGAATAATGCACACAATATTTTAAATTTTTGCAATGGAACTATGGTCTAACACTTACACATATACAATGGATAACAGACAAAGTGGATTAATAAACCGAATTAATAATTTCACATCCCAATTTGGTGAGGAAATTTTTAAAGAAGATTTAAAATATCTCATTGATACAAGGAATATGTTCATGGATAAAGGAGAAGACGATATTAACAAAACGGTATATGGTAATCATTTTACGTTTTGTAATAATGGATTCGGAAAAGATGCATGTGCCAGCTTTTTCTATAAAAATCATCGAGACGGAGCCTTAAAACTAATGTCATCATATTTAGTGTATAAGAAAAGCCTGTTACAAATTTCCAAATAAACATGACCTAAATAAAAATTTACATATTCTTTTGTTTGGGAGGGTGTTTGCTTTCAGCTGTTTCTTTTGAGAATTCTTTTGCTATTGGGGTGAGTGTTTGCTTTCAGCTGTTTCTTTTGAGTATTCGTTTGTTCGGGGTGGGTGTTTGTTTCTCAGTGGCAAGCAAAGGGATCCCCTATTCAAGGGTGCTAATCAAGTTACCAAGTCCACGTGTGAACGTGTCAACAACCCGAGACATTTTCTAGAGGCTATGGTTATTAAATTGCTTACCACACCACACTTTCTTCCCGCCTCGTTTCACCCCATTTTATAAATCTATTAACGGACACCCGTCAACTTATCACCCTAATTAACGATCACTCGTAACACACCAGTAACTTCTCCCCACTTAATTAGAATCCCCGATTTCTGGATAGAATTTTTGGATAGGATTTCTGGATACAATTCCTGGATATACGCAATTTATCACCCTAATTAACGATCACTCGTCACGCACCCATTAACTTTAATTACCCCCACCTGTCACCTTAACCTAATTTATTAGCCTATTTAACGATCACTCGTCACGCACCATTAACTTTAATTACCCCCATTTATTACCCTAATTACCCTAATTAGCATAATTAATTACCTCCCCCTTCCACTTTTTGTATCCAGAATTCTCATTTATATACTACTCCGGATGGCAATTGACGACCGGCATGCACTTTATAACTATTTTTGGTTATGAAACTTTATATGTATGTTTATTTATTTTAAACAATGATATGCACTGTAGTGTATATATGTGTATATTTTAGAAACTTTATTTTACTTTCGCGAATTAATAATTGTTTCAAAAGATCACGTCGGGGTCACCAATGTTCAGTCATTGAGATTTTTCAACGACTATCCTTTAAACTCGAAATAATAACGCCGATATAATTAGTTAAACGTTATAATAAGAATTTTTATTGTTGCGGATAATATTGGAGGATACAGAAAATATATGCCAATATATTGAGCGCGCATTATGAATGTAAAAAAGAGAGTGAGTCCGCTTTTGATAATTAGCGCAGATAAAGCTCTCTATTTGACGATGCTGCCGATAAGCGCTGAAGTCGAGCGGCCGAGAGAGAGAGAGAGAGAGAGAGAGAGTCGGCTTGCGACCAACGAAGGCGAGAACATAAGCAATTAGTATGTAATACGAAAGCCTTGTTTGAGCTTTATCTATAAATTAGGTGGCGGCTGCTGCTTGTCCCGACACCACTTTTGGAAAAACTAGCTAGTTTAGCGGGAAAACAGCAATAAATAGCTGAAATTCGGAAGCCCATAACTTCTGAAGTACTGAAGCTACAGACTTGTGCTATACCTCGGTTTTCGGCACGCTGCAATAGAAAATGCATGTGAAGGGAAAATGGCTGGAATAGTTTGTTAGGGCGGGCCGAATCAAAAAAAGGTTCGATAGTGTATTTAATGAATAGTGTAATAATTTTTCGTCACAAATGTTGATATCACAACTTTTGTATGTTGAAGGTGCGATCGTAACTAGTTTTTTACCTCGTTAAGAGGTATTTTTATTTGGTTCTTCTAAAACCTTAAAACAGATTTTAGAATAAATGTTGACTTTGACATAGCCAAATGCGCGGTCGGGATATTTTTCGAAAAACAAATGGGCCCTGGCCTTATTATAAATATATTACTCACATAAGTTAATATACTAGCTTTAGACCCATTCTGAATTTAATATATTACTTATTTTTTTGACCAGACTTAAACCGATTTTTCAGCACAAATGTATGCAAAACATCGAATAAACAGGTTTTCCCCACATTTATTGCTTATTAAAATATTTCAGAAGACAATAAAAAAGTTTGGGGGCCCTGCCCTTAACAACTAGCGAGATATTTCGTACAAAATGAGCACGATACCCATGTACCTATTATTTTGATCGGCAAGCCGAAGTTTATATACCCTTCCAGTTAAATTAAATACTTATAGTTTAATGCCCAAAAACTTCCTACAAAGTTACAATGATTTTTCTATTATTTTTTGGATTGTTCCTGTGGGAGCCATAAGATATAGTGATCCGATCCGAATCGTTCCGTACTACCTGCAATAGAAATAAGAGTTTTGGGTAAGCTTCATCGCGATAGCTTTAAAGCTGCGAGACTAGTTCGCATAGGAACGGACAGGCGGATATGTCTACATGAACTCAGCTACTGGTGCTGATCAAGAATATACATATATACTTTATGTGGTCGGAAACGTCTCCTTTACTGCGTTGCAAACATCTGGATGAAATTATAATACCCTCTGCAAGGGTATAAAAATACTAGGTAAAATATTAAATTTTACCCCTGCTCGTGTAAAAAAGAGGAGAACAAATACACATTGATGTACCTGCGCAAAAAAGACGAAAGCTCGTTCAGTGTAAGGCTTGTTGAAATACTGAATCTTGTGGGTTCTCCCCCATTTTTTTCTGGTGGCTACTACTTTTGCCACTACCTTAACCGCATAAACGAATGCTCAGAGTGCACTATGGGGTAGAAGTCTACTTTTACTGGCATTTAGTCATTTTCTAAAAGTATTCCATATCTTATACTTAAAATGTTAATATTTAAGAGTGAACTGTTAAAATAACAGCTTCAAAGTTAGTTGGGTCTGCACATTTTTGGTCGTGATCTTTGAAATTCATTTATTTATGTAAAACACAATAAGTTAACAAAACAATGCAAGAACATGGCTATCACAGGTTTGGACTACGTGCTAAATGTAATAATTTGTTCAAATTGTGCGTGCTTATAATATTTGGTCATTTTACAAATGCATATTAAGCTGGTTTCTGGGAAATAATTTTCAACTTTGGACAGAGTTTTGAAAAAGGATTTTAGATTATTTTGAAGTGCGACCAAGTCTATGTTATAGCCTTGTTAATACAGAATCAATAGGTGTTAGTCTCATTCTGCACTTTTCCGCACTATTGGAGCAATTTGCATTTTTCTCAGATAACCCCACTTTTAATGAACCCAGAGCCATAAACTATGATCTCTAATTGTAAACCCTACAAGGGAGCGGTGCTAGCACTTGTAATCTGTAAGTGCAGGCCACTTGAGCCTAACCGAAAATAATCACTTGATTTGTCTCTCACACTGCACCAAGGGTTCCTGTGCGGGGGTCAAATGATAACTCTCCCGCTCAGGCAGACGCGGCCTCTGCGTAGGCCACAGATAAGACCAAAATAAGAATTTCATGTTAGTATCCTAAGCAGGGACTTAAAATTCAGATTTAATAGAGAACTCAACTGAAAAGCTTGTAACGTAAGATACGATAAATACTTAGAAAAACACTATGCAATTACCTTTGTTATTAGATATTATTTACTTTAAAATGATTTTACGTCATCATTTGACTATACTTACAGTGCTATAAATGGTTTTAGTATTTTTGTTAGGAATTATATTAAAAATATTAAAATAGATTTCACCTACAAAAAAAATGATTGGGAACTCCAATATTTTTTATCTTGTATCAAAATTCTTCTTTATTTAAGAAGAACTGAAAAAAATTTGTGTCGTGCATATTCTTGAAAAATAAATTTTTCTTGAAACAAGGGTGCGAATATGCCCATTTTTTCCAAAAAGAAATCCTTTAAATATTAAAAGCCAAATTCCAAAAACAAAACGTTAAAATGTTACGTCGTTTTTAAGTAATAACACTAGTTTACAGCAATTGACTGTTTTCGAATTTTTTCATATGTCTCGGCACATATCCACCCAAATGAGCCAGTTTTTGTTCCATTTTAAAGTCACCAGATCAGAGCTTAACTTTGTCATACAGATCAATATAATTGGAGTAGTGATGGCAGCGCAGCAGCTTGACAAAGATGAAAAATTGTTTTGCGGTGCTCACTGTATCTCCTCCAAAAATGATCGGATTTTTATTTTGTTTTTACATTTCGCTTAAGAATTAAAAAAATAACCTCTCCATGGGAAGCCCGATTTTAATTTTTGTGTTTTTTAGAATTTTTGTTAATATTCCAAAGTCAGCTAAAATATTCGACTTTGGGCTTTAAAAAAAAAATATTTAAAGCTAAAAAATAAAAAAAAACTCTTCGTGATCTATTGCTCCAACACTAACAGAATTCGCCATCAATTGCTGTGGGGCATTTTGGCTGTAAACTAGTGTAATTATTGCCAGTAGAAGTGGACTATTACCCCATAGTGGAGTGGGAGTGCCCATGTATGAGAGCATTGCAACTGTTTGTGTAAAGGGGAAGTAGCTAGCCGCCCACAAACGTGGCAGTTACCGTTGCCACTGTTACTGTTGCTGTTGCCATTTCTGCTGCTTGTTTGGTGTCAGCTAACGGGATAGCCATGTTTTGGTTTTTAGTTATTTGCGCGACACACACACCCACAGACACAAGCAAAACACACACGAAGATGCGCCTGTATTTTAACAGGCTTTTTTACACATTTACAAGTTGCCACTTTATATTGCATAATATTACCAAGTGTCTACATATGCCACCTGACTTTTTAGAGACCTCCTTTCCCCATTTTGTTTTGTTATACCCTTTACTCGTAGATTAAAGAGGTAGACTCGTTGAAAAGTGTGCAAGTAGCAGGTGGAATATTCTTGGTTGAGACCACTAACCAAGTCGATCTATCCATATGTCAGTCTATATAAATGTCGAGAACAACTAACCCGATGACGACTGATCGGGGGCGTCAGTTTGAATCATTGCTTTTCAAGGAGCTGGCACACTCATACACTCATAAAAAAAAATCGAAGAATATCCATTAAATCAAGGAAATTCTTTCTTGAATTTTTGCCAAAGGCGACCTCACCTTTGTTTTAGGAAATGTTTTTTTTGAAAGGCACCTTTAAAACCAGAAAAAATATTTCTTGAAACAAGAAATTAATTTTCTTAAAACAAGAAAGGGTTTTTTGGAAAGCCACCATTAAAAGAAGAAAAAATATTTCTTGAAACAAGAAAGGCGATTCTTGTTTCAAAGGTGGTTTCTTTCTTGTTTCAAGAAATTAAACTTCTTAAAACAAGAAATGGTTTTTTAAAAAGGCACCTTTCAAACAAGGAAAAATATTTCTTAAAATAAGAAAATAAATTCTTGTTTTAAAGGTGGATTCTTTCTTGGTAAAAAATTTAAAATTTCCTTTCAAGAAATTTTATTTCTTGATTTAAGAAATAATATTTCTTGAATGGAAGTTTTACATTAACCCTCAAATATAAAATAAAATGTAACTTCGTTTTTTTTTTTTATATTGCATATTTTATTTAATTACATTTGAAACACATAACACTTAACATTTAAACATTTTTAATTATAAAATTTTTGCATATTAGCATATTATTATTGGTGGTGTATTTAATTCACATAATTTAACTATTGTATACCCCATGGCCTTTTGAACTTCATATGACATAAGGTGATCACAAAACTCAGTATATATTCGCATTCCTTCATCTGGAAAAAAAAGAGTTATTGGGATATAAAATATTTATTTTTAGATACACAACATTTTTTGAAATTTAATGTTAATAATAGCCAAAATACAAACACGTTGGTCAAAAGACCGAGAGAAAGAGGCAAGGATAGAACAGATAGAACTCGAAGATGGGGGTTGAAAATCGAAATTCAGAGAGAGAGAGACACGGGAGAGACGTACGAGCGAAGGAAGACCGAATGTAAACAGGCCAGATCATGACCGTGTGAAGAAGTAGGAGAGAGAAGAGAGCGAGAGAGAGGAGCAAAAGATAGAAGGGTTGAAAATCGGCTTTCAGATCGGGTGAACCGCGTACCTGCATACATATTAACATGCCTAAGTATGTCAATCAAATACAACATATTTTTCTTTTTGATCTACTTACCTTAGAAGGTTTTAAAACAAAATTACAGCTTCGCCAAACCATTTATTTGGCAGATGCAACGGCTCTCACTGCAGGTATTTTAAAGATTTCTCCGACATGTTTCACTCTGAAAAATAAATATAATGCAAGTAATAAGGCGAAGTTATTATAGAACTCTACATCTACAAATAGATGTAAAACTGTATGTATGTACGTAGCTTTTAGCTAGAAAACAATTCAACTAGTTTGTGTAAAACTTGGTTAAGAGATTTCGAATTTTTCCTTTAATTAGATACATACATTTGTATGCGCGCTATACAAAAAATTATATATGTACATACCTTTGAATAATTGGAAAAGGCTTCACTCTTTATCCGCTTGAAAATCACGTCCATCACTTACGAATCTTTTTTCACAACTGACGCTCGGATGATCAGAGAAGTCGGTAGCCGGGTAGTAGTCGGGCCGAGTAGGCCCTTCGTCCTGCTTCGTTTTTTTCTGTCGTCAACATTCGGTAGCCGAAGGAAGTCAATGGCTACTTTCTTATATTCAAGGGACATTTCTTTCACATATTCAAAGGCGATTTCGCCAATAAATACGTAGAAAATGTTTTGGCTGCGACGGCAAAACAAACATATGAGATTTTCATTTTTCTATTTTCAAGAAAAATTATTTCTTGAATTTTTTCCATCAAGAAAGGTTTTCTATATTTAAAGGCAAATTTTCTAATTACAAGAAATTTTTTTTCCATTTTCAAGGTAAGCCGATTCAATGGCGAGATTTCTAAAATTGAGAAATAAATTTTTATGAGTGTAGAAATTTTCCGGTAAAATCGCCCTAAAAACAACGAAAATCGGCCTAAAACGGGGGTCAATGGCGACTAGTCAATGAAATAAGGGCAAATTACCCTAAAAATACGGGTAAATGAGTCATACATTTAGCGCGATTTTTTTTAGATCTAGGGCTATATTTATATTTTTGAAGGTAATTGCCCTGAAAATAAGAAATGAGACCTTTAAACTAAAGGTAGTTTTTCATAAATCTAGGGCGTTTTTCTGGATTTAAAGGCAGTTTTTCTTTTAGGTAGGGTGATTTTTCTTATATTTAGGGTTTTTTCAGTTTTTAAAGGCAAATCGCCCTAAAAATCAAACCATTTAAAAAAAATATGTTTTCTTCCCATATGGGAGAGGATCCCTTATGCCTGGTATAGACTTTATACTAAGCCGCGTAGGTCCTAGGAACTGGACTTGACTTTACACACACACACAACTACGCCATTTCAGATCATTTAATTGCTGTTGCCGTATATGGGATGGATGCGGTTGGAAGGCTTACCTATGCAACACCGCGTTTAGAACTGAAAAATTATCTTTGTAATCGAATTAATGAGATATATATAAGGAGAAAAAACAAACACTGTACACATCTTATTTTCTTGAGGTCTAAGTTGTATTTTGACTAAAGGGAACGAAAACTTGTATTCTTTTTGCTAATGGGTGGGATATTATTGGCCGTTTTTTCACATGCCTAACATAATTTAGTCTTTAAACTCAGAATATCCATACGTATTTAAGGTTTAAAGACTACTTTAAATTTAACATGCGGGCGAAAAAATATCAATAGTAACAAAAATTCAAAGAAAAAAAAAAGTAGTTGACTCACACAGGGATCGAACCCACGACCTGTATTTTCAATCAGAAGTAAAGCTGAAAGTGCGAGTGCTTAGACCGCTGGGCTACCCATTTTCAAACTTTTGGTGCGATTATTAGGGCTATTCGCCTTCCTTCTGATGCAAGGCGAAATCCAACGGCAATCGATTTTGCTATTTATAAGGGTATCTCGTCCAACTTTCTGACTGTACATGAATCTCATGAACTTAGTTCTGATCACATTCCGCTTGAAAAACTTTTATGCGCTTCTACTTCACCCAGACTTACAACACCAAGGCTGCTGTCTCGTCGGGCTAACATTGGACGTTTTAAGGATTGCCTTACAATCCTTATTGAGAATGATGAATCTGCTGAACTGAACTGTCCTCTGGATATTGATACAGCTGTTAGTGACCTGACTCTAAAGATTCAATCTGCCGCTGCCGCATCCACTGCTATCGGTAATCGCTCTGCTGTTCCACAGCCAAATAATGCCCTTTTTAACACCAGAGTAACGACGCTGGTTAGGCAGAAGAGATCACTCCGGCGACGCTGGATGCAAACGCGTCATCCACAAGACTTAGCAATATTTAAAAGAGCTGATACTTTATTAAGAAAAGCACTTTGTGATGCTAAGTCCGAATTTTTCGTCCGGAAGCTTAGTGCTATCGATCCGGCTGCTGATCGACGCTTCGAACTGTGGAAATGCACTCGCGGGCTTAAACGGCAGCCTCTCCAGAGTTTCCCTTGCTTCGATTGGACGGTACCTGGGCAAATAAAGATGATGAAGTAGCTAAAAAATTCGCTGATTCTTTGGAAGAAAGATTTGAGCCTTTTGATTTGGTCACAGATGAAGAGACTGCTATTACAGAAGCCTTTGATGATCTTCCCTGTGGTCCAGCTTCTCAAATTTCACCTATTGATGCAGAAGAAGTCAAAGACCAAATAAAGCGTCTGAAGACAAACAAAGCCCCTGGCCATGACAGCATTGACGGAAAAGTAGCTAAAGCTTTGCCAGTAGCAGCTATTTCGTTCCTTACGCGTATCTTTAATGCTATTATTGTTCTTTCATATTATCCGGAGCAGTGGAAGCATGCGAATGTTGTTATGATCCCCAAGAAAGGCGTCTCTCCCCGCTGTGCAGATTCTTTTCGGCCTATAGGCCTATTGCCAACCTTCTCTAAGATTTTTGAGCGAATCTTACTAAAAAGGCTTTTTAGTGTTCATATGTTCCAGGATGCTATTCCAAATCATCAGTTTGGTTTCAGGAGTCTGCAGAGCGCTGCTGAGCAAATGCATCGGGTGGTCAACCATATCCTTAAAGCATTCGAGGCGAAAAAGTATTGTTGCGCAGTATTTCTAGATGTCAAGCAAGCCTTCGATCGAGTCTGGCACTGTGGCTTGCTCTATAAGCTGAAACCCATTCTTCCCAAGACTCATCTCCCACACAAACAGACTTGCCCTCACACTTTCCAGACCTATGAACAGAAGAAGACTAAAAAGATTGCACCCATCAGACAATTGGATACTTGGACGGCACGCTAGTGGGAAACTGATTCCAGACTTAGACTCATAGACTGCCACACTGCTCAATTTTTGTAATTAGTCTTTTTTTTATTCACTACTTCTTGTTAATTTTTACCATGGGTGAAAGTGAATTAAGTTTCACATAACACTCTCCAATAAACATTTTGTTATGCATATCGAAAAAAAAAAAAGGATTTCTAACTCACAATGTGAAAGGTTATTATAATTATTACATAGAACGCGAAAGGGCTAGTGCAGACTTAAATTTAATGTACATCGTGGCAAATGAAGAGGATAATAATTTTGTGTTACTCTAACCGGAGTTTCATTAGTACTTTGTTTCTTTTTTCTTGATCTTCATTGTCAGAAACAGCTGCCATTGTTTGGTCAGAGTTCCTTTCGTTTTCCTTAGGGTTGCTGCTCTTTGCAATCATATTTTCCTCACCATGACCTTGCACAAAATTTGACCTATCAATTCGCACTTTTTTGGTAGTAAGTTCAATCAGAATATTTATCAAACAGTTTTTCTTTGTTACAATTTCTCTTGTTAACTCTACCATGATTAATATCTCCATCAGGAGGTTTCCATTTTACTTTCTGGTTTTACCAGCCCGCCAAAAATCACCAGAATTATATTTAAAGGAAAAATCCTTTTCACAAATTAAGGGAAAGGAGACCCGGTCTCGCAAAATCAAAAAATTGGTCTGCTTTAATCAATCACTTTTTATGTAGCCTTTTTGCTGGCATAAGAAAAGAATTGAAGAAAACTTTTCGCTGTCCAAATGGAAAACACAACTGGTCTCGCTCGCATTCCATTCATGGCTTGACCATAATCATAGAGAAATGTTTCGTGTCACTGCTCATTACAAATGCCACATTCTTTATTTTACCGGATTTAGCAACATTTGACGGAATAATAGGAATAAATCCTGTTAAAACAGGCAGGGCCATCGCTATGCTATGCATCGCTATTTTTGAACAGTTGTATGCCCAGTTCCCTGTGGATGTTTTCGTTCCGAACATACCAAGGTCTATTGTAATATGGTATAAGGGGACCAAATTGTAATATGGTCTAAGGGACTGTACTGTAATATGGTCTAAGCGGACCACACTGTTATATGGATTACATGTGATGGTAGTTGATGCACGACGAGCAGTACAAACAAGTGGCCCAACGACACTTTTATCAATTTGGGCAAGAATGTGAGTTCACGACGAAGAATACATAAAACAAAATTAAACGGACACATAATGAAAATAAAGAAGCAATTAGGAGTGAAGCAAATGAGTTAAAATATTAGTTTTTAGTACCGGGATAGAAGTTGAAATGCAAATTAAATGATAAAGGTTGTTATAATTATTACATAGAGCTTCAAAGGGCTCGTGCAGACAGAAATTTGATGTATATCAAGGCAAATAAAGAGGATAATATTTACGTGTTAGTCTAACGGGAATATTAAAAGTTAGGCAGCTGACAAGTTCTACAAAGTCAATATCACCTCTTATAAGATTATGCATAAAAATAGTACCATGCATTTTTCTACGATTTGTAAGTGTCGGTAAATTAAGCAATAATAATCTACTCTGGTAGGAAGGTAGCCCTACATTTTGTTCCCAGTTCAAACTACGAAGGGCAAAAAGAAGAAATTGTTTTTGTACCGACTCTATACGGTCAATGGGCTCCAAACCGAAGAACAATATTCCGAAATAGGACGGACAAGGGAGGTAAATAATAATTTGGTTATATAAGGGTCATTAAATTCTTTTGACCAACGCTTTATAAACCCAAGAACACTCATAGCTTTGTTAACAGTCAACATTATGTGGCAGTCAAATTTAAGCTTCGGGTCCAGAAGAACGCCTAAATCATTTACTGAATATATACGGTCAAGTGGCAAATTCTGGAGCAAATAACTTATAAACGTAGGAGTACCCCTATGGAAGGACATTACGTTACAATTCAGGCAGTTCAATTTTAAGAGGTTATACTCACACCATACTTGAAAATTATCAATGTCTGATTGTAAGCGGAAACCAGACTCTATAATGTTGTATGTCAAACAAAGCTTAACATCATCAGCATACATTAGTTCACGAAAATTTGTTATGACAGAGGGAAGATCGTTAATAAACAAAGTAATCAGCAATGGGCCCAAATGTTTACCCTGGGGAAATCCAGATGTCGCGTGGATCATTTTGGAAGCAGCGTTCTTAAATGTAACCCTCTGAGTCCTCCCATTCAAATAACTTGAAAATCCAAGTTAAAAGATTACATGGAAACCCAAGCAAGTCTAGTTTGAATAAAAGAAGAGAGTGGTTAACAGAGTCATAGGCTTTACTAAAATCTGTATATATAACGTCGGTCTGCATTTTATTGTTAAATCTATTTATTACAATAGATGACAATTCAAGTAGGTTGGTGGTCGTTGATCTTCGCTTAACGAAATCATGCTGACACGGTGATATTAGCGAGGAAAATGTTGAAAATGATAAGTGGAATTGCCGACAATTTAGAATTAAATCTATAATTCTGGGCATCCGCCTTCGCACCCTTTTTGTGAAGTGGAATAATAAAAGAGTCCTTCCAGATAGTTGGAAAACTGATGATGAAATAGACAAATGAAAAAGTTTAAGAATAGGTTTCCAAATGGTTGATGCACAAAACTTAAGCACACACCCAGGAAGTCCATCAGGACCTGGAGAATGAGTAGGAGTTGTTGTTGTTAAATCTCTTAAGAGAGAACTTTCGGTAATTATAGGGGAAAAAATATAATTTGCCCTATTTTGACCATGAAGAGGAGCTTTGAGTGGTTTGGAAAAAGTCGGCAAATAAATCAGCAAATTCAGAATCTGTCGATGCAATTGAGTTAAAGCGAACCGATGAAGGCAAAGCCGATGATTTACGGTTAGCGTTAACAAAGTTATAAAACTGCTTCGGATCATTTGAAAATTCAAATTTACAACGATTTAAATACATAGAATAGCTATGACTGTTAAGAACATTAAAATCAGATCGAGCCACTACATATTTCGAAAAACCGGATGGCTTACCCGATTTATTGTACTTTTTATAAGTGTATGTTTTTAAGATTTTTAAGTCTTTGAAGCGCATTTGTTAACCAGGGGGCCTGTTCGGCCTTGGAGGTAGCCTATCAGGAACGCATTCATTAAAAAAAGTGTTTAGAACGCTATAGAAAAGTTCAGTGGCACTTTCGATGTCCATACAGTTATAAAGATCTGTCCAATTATATTGCGAAATCATTAAGTTAAGTTTATTATAGTCACATTTACGAAAGCATCTCATTTTAGTTGGAGAAACTAAAGGAGAGAGGGTATCAAGGTAGGGGAGGCAAACTGTCAATTCCAAAGTTGGGTGGTATCGGTCTTCTGGTACCACAAGAGTGTCAATTCTAGATACCGTGACTTCAGACGGCTTTGAAACAAACACAAGATCTAACTGTCTATTTAATGCTGTAACGATAATTCAGAAAGGCCATCCATCCACAAAAACATGGGCGGATACGGGAATAGCGACAAGTGAGTCAGTAGAAGGGGACCAAGAAATATCAGGGAGATTAAAGTCACGCAAAACAATCAAAAGGTTTCTGTTGGAAAGAGAGGATAGAATAGTTTTAATAGCAGATAGATGTTGCTCATAAATTATTAAGTCAGAGCCAGGTGGAACATAAGAACATGTGACAAAAATAGGAAAGGATTGCAGGGAAACTTTTACACTAAAAAATGCTATGTCATTGGGGGCATGAGAGTGAATTCTCTCCGAATTTAGGGTAAAGGTAACGGCGATCAAAACACCCCCTCCCCTACGGGAAAGGCGATCGGTTCTGTAGGTATTAAAGCTGTTTGACAGAACTTCAGAGTCGGTTATCTCTGGTTTCAGCCAAGTTTCTGTAAATGCCAGGATATCGTCAGTAAATGCCGAGGAGTCCGCATAAAGTTTGGGTAGCTTCATGTTAAGTCCTCTAACATTTTGGTAAGCCAAGAATAAACTTTTCAGTTTTTTGGCACCATGGGAGGCCTGTTATTTGTTCTCGGTTTATTTGGAACAAATTCTTTTATAACCAAATCATCATTAAGCCAAAAGCTTTCAGAAAGAAGTTCTTTAAACACATCAGGCGGAGCAAATATTTTAAAAGATGATATCCTAAGAGCGTAAGAAAAACGAAATTGTTCAACAGCAATGTCCTCGGATGGGAATTTTTCACGAATAAATTCCAAAACATCCTCGGATGTTGTACATCTAGATACGAATAGTTGCTTCCTATGTGGAACAACCGACAGTTTTTTACGACCCCCAGCAGGAATCTGAACCTCGTCTGGGACCCAGGAGCGGTTCCTACTGTATCTATAGGTACTGTCAGCACCGAATTCTGTGCCTCAGGTTGGCTTCCAGAAACAGGGTCACCTCCGGAACTGGCTGTTTCCATAGGCACAGTTGACTCGCTTACCCCTGTGGTGACAGGAACTGCTGCAGCTACCGTGTGCAGTATTTTGTTCTGCTTCACGGTCTTATTAACTGCCCCTGAGCTGGCTTTTTTGCGTTTAAGCGACTCGGTTAATAATAATTTCTTATTATTAAACTGTGCACAAACAGAATTGAACCCGTCATTGAGCTGTTTAAAAACTCGTGAAAAGTTTAATAGACCGTCTCGAGTCTGCCTCATAAAGCTGCTCATCTCGACCGTCATTTCCTTGCAGGACTCACATGCCCACATGAGACCGGTATGCATTTCAATGAAGTCTTTAACTCTGCCAGTAAATCCTGCAAATTTGACGTGCATGACCGATTCACAGAGCTAGCAGATAACAAAAGAATCTTTAGTTGACATCGGAAGAGAACAACTTTTCTTGGTACAGAAAAGAACCATTATAAAGAAAAACAAGAGAGAACGCTATAGTCGGGTTCGTGTCCCGACTATCTAATACCCGTCACTCAGCTAAAGGGAGTGCAAACGCTGTACTCGGGTTGGTGTCCCGACTAATAATCGTAACTCAGCTAAAGGGAGTGCGAGGGAGATAGATATAGAAATGTTGATTGCGTATAACTTTTTAATGAATGGTCCGATTTGAAAAATATCTTCTACATTTCGATAGGTATAAATATGCACAACAAAATTGCAATTATACTTCTCGGAAATCTTTAAAGGTGTGGGCGCCAGACACATTTTAAAATCGTTAGTGGGCGATTGTGGGCGTTAGAGGGTCGTGGCACTCGGCTGAAATAAACTTGCGCTGCGTAGGAATGCCCAAGAATATGCGTGGAAAATCTCAACCTTCTAGCTTTTGTAGTTTCCGAGATCTCAGCGTTCATACGGACAGACAGACAGACAGACGGACAGACAGACGGACATGGCTAGATCGACTCGGCTGGTGATCCTGATCAAGAATATATATACTTTATGGGGTCGGAAACGCTTCCTTCTACCTGTTACATACTTTTGCACGAATACAATATACCCTTTTACTCTACGAGTAACGGGTATAACAAGAGAGAACGCTATAGTCGAGTACTTCGACTATTAGATACCCGTTACTCAGCTAAAGGGAGTGGGAGAGAGATTAATATATGCACGCGTCAAAGCTACTAGCGCCATCAAGTGGCTGTTACATTTTTTGCTCATAACTTTTTAATGGTTTGTCCGATTTGAAAAATTTATTGATATTGATAATCACAATACAACTGCATTTTTACTTTTACAAAATATTTAAAGGTGTGGGCGCCAGACACCTTTAAAAAAATTAGGGCGATTGTGGGCGTTAGAGGGGGCGTGGCCACCGTCTGAAATAAACTTGCGCTGCGTAGGAAGCCCAAGAATATGTGTGGGTAATCCCAACTTTCTAGCTTGTGTAGTTTCCGAGATCTCAGCGTTCATACAGACAGACAGACAGACAGACAGACAGACGGACAGACGGACATAGCTATATCGACTCGGCTAGTGATCCTGATCAAGAATATATATACTTTATAGGCTTCCTTCTCCCTGTTACATACTATGGCACGAATACAATATACCCTTTTACTCTACGAGTAACGGATATAAAAAGGTTATTCAAAGAAATAGGAATAAAATGTTGAAAAAATACCTCAAGTAAATTTGGCACTGGGATCAAATTCCAAAACCGCAAAGACACAAAACAAAGAAAAGTATAAGAGCGCGAGATCGCGAATTTAATTAGAAGCAAGAGAGCGCGAGAGAAAAATCTTCTATCGACTGAGCGTAGCTTGTGGGGCACGAACAACTATACGCACGAACACAAATGTAAACAAATGTAAAGCAACTAAGCAAGCAAGAGAGAGAGAAATTAAAAGTACAGCAAGCTCTCAGAGAGTAAGACCGGGAGAGTGGGAAAGAGATTACAAGAGTTTTAGCAAGTTTAGAGCGTGTAATTTACACTAACAAAGACAAGCGATTAAACAAATCCAATAGAAATGTTAAAATAACTATGTTCCCGTTTGTTGGGAGATTTATTAAAAAACACTAACACAGTTGTTAGGCTAAGCTCTGTTTATAAACAAGAAAGGAAGCTAGCTTCGGCCAGCCGAAGCTTATATACCCTTGCACATCATTCCTATTCATTTACAAAAACATTAAATTTAAATTAATTTGCGTTTATGTTACAACAATCCAAATTTTAGCTGATTTCGTATTACTTTGGAATTCTTTTTTGATCCCTCCTATGGAAGCTATAAGCGTCCGAATTTTGTTAAATATAATTCGAAATTTGAAATGTTAAAAAAAAGCCATATCTGAGATAATGTAATAAAAGTCAACAAAGATATAAATTTTTTCCTATTAATTTCCATTTAATTTTCCGACCATTCCTATGGCAGCTATATGTTATAGTCATCCGATTTTTTAGAAATTTTATTCGAAATTCAGAAATATTCAAAAAACAGTATTCCCAAAAGTAGAAGGTTATATTTAACAAAACACAAAAGCTAGAATTTTTTACATTTTTTTTTTCGATCCTTCCTATGGGAGCTATAAGATATAGTTGACCGATCCAGTCGGTTACGACATATATACTACCTGCAATAGGAAGAAGACTTTGGGGAAGTTTGAGCCCGATAGCTTTAAAACTGAGAGACTAGTTTGCGTAGAAACGGACAGACGGACAGACGGACATAGCTAGATCGACTCGTCTTGTGATGCTGATCAAGAATATATATACTTTATGGGGTCGGAAACGTCTCCTTCACTGCGTTGCAAACTGAAATCATAATACCCTCAGCAAGGGTATAACAAAAGCAAGACACTCGCAAAAAATCACAGAAAAACACAAAAAACGTAGAGCACAAAAGTAAACACAACCGTTCACGAGCTACGCTAAATCGATACGTGGTATAATACACGTCGATACTGATATAATACACTTGTGAAATGAGATTACATGATACATTTAAATCTTTTTTGGAGATATTTGCAAATAATCGGAATGGAAAGATTTTATAATATTTATGATAAAATTATCAACGTGATATTTTTAACTTTCACGTTTTTTGTTTCGTTACAACAATGTAATGAGTATTGAGTCGGTGTAGGTAAAGTAGTATTTGATATTAATAATCTATCTGTATTTTGTATCCAATATTCATTAATTAGTTTTCTATGTTTGAGCAGGTAGGAATAATAATAAAACAAGAAAGGAAGATGGCTTCGGCCAGCCGAACCTTATATACCCTGGCAGTTATTATAAGTACCCAAAGTTAAGTCCTTACTCGATCGGTGCAGTTCCTGGGATTCCAACAATATTATTGCCTTTTAAAAATGTTGATAATAAATTGTCAAAAATTAAAACGCCTACTTTTACAAAGTTACAATGTAATTTTATATATTTTTTGAGAATATTCCAATGAGAGCCATAAGATATAGTGGTCCGATCCGTCTCGTTCCGACATATGTACTACCTGCAATAGAAAGCGATAGCTTTAAAACTGAGAGACTAGTTCGCATAGAAATGGACAGACAGACATGGCTAGATGGACTCGGCTATTGGTGCTGATCAAGAATATATATACTTTATGTAATCGGAAACGTCTCCGTCACTGCGATGCAAACATTTGACTGAAATTATAATACCCCAGCAAGGGTATAAATATAATATAAATCGTATGTCTTACTTGTTTCCTAAAAAAAATGTTGTTGTTGATTTTTACGGTTTTTTTTTGGGTACCCCGACTATTAGATACCCGTTACTTAGCTAATGAGAGTGCGATGAGTGCCTGCGTGTCCAAGGTTTCTGCTGTTGTCCCCTGAGAGCCGCCTAGGCGAGGCTGGGCGACTTGGTCTTTGTCGAAAATGTCTCAGAACCGGCCATCACCTGCGAGACTGCGTCGCTAATAATTGCCACAGCTGTGGGAGACGGCATCACAGTTTGCTGCATTTTCTGGACTCACAGTCTTCTAGAGGCCATCTGCCAGTTGCTTTACCCATTTCCTCCTCATCCGAGGGTTCTGAACCTCTAGCCTCATCGCCATCCACAGTCAATGCCTTAATTGCCCAAGGTTGTAGCGGCGATATAGCTTTGCTTGCAACAGCGAACATACTTGTTAGGAGCCGCGCTGGTATTTTTGTTCCTTGCCGAGCGCCTCTGGATTCTGGATCTCAAGTACACATGATTACGTCCCGATTGGCTAATCAGCTGCAGTTGCGTAAATGCAAATCATTCATGTCGGTGTCTGGAATTGGCGATACCGGCTATGCGACGGACGGATTCTCTGTTGATGTGCTCCTACGTTCTCACTGTTCAGAATACTCGTCTCTTATTAGTGCAGTCGTCGCTGGCAACTTTACGGATCTCCAGCCTAGTTTCTGCTTAGATGTCTCCAATTGGAATATACCATGCAATCTTAATCTCGCTGATCCAGAATTCTTTCGACTACAGCGTATCGATTTGCTCATCGGAGCCAGCCTCTTTTATGAATTGTTGTGTGTTGGACAAGTTCAGCTCTCAGCTGGCCTACCGTTGCTGCAGAAAACCCGACTTGGATGGGTTGTGTGTGGAGGCGGTTCACCTGTCGAGAGAAGGTCACTCGTAGCCACAGCCTGCAAGGACATCACGAAGAGCCCAAGCCTGGCGGATGAACGTTTAGATTGTCTGCTCCGCCAGTTCTGGGAAATAGAGGACTGCTCCGAACCAATAGTGAAGTGGACAAAGGAAGAGCTGGATTGCGAAGCGCATTTTGTGCAACACTCTACTCGGCTCAATTCAGGCGCTTATGCTGTGAGGCTGCCGTTGAAATGCAGTTCTGATTTGCTGGGAGAATCTTATCTCGATTTCTCTCTCTAGAAAGGAAGCTCAGTCGTCACCCTCAATTGAAGAATCAGTATGCTGCGTTTATAAAAGAGTATTTGGAGTTGGGCCATATGTCTGCAGTTCCTGCTAATGCGAGCCTCACTCCTCAGTACTTCTTACCTCACCACTGTGTTTTGAAAGAGGACAGTTCAACAACCAAGCTCAGGGTTGTTTTTGATGGATCTGCTGCTACCACTTCTGGGTATTCGTTGAATGACGTGTTGATGTCCGGCCCAGTTATACAGCCAAAGTTGCTTCACATCCTGTTAAGGTTCCGTTACCATCGGGTGGCCATTACAGGAGCAAAGGGGGCCGACCGATTTGGAGATTCATGGATTTTGTGACGCTAGCATCGAGGCTTATGGTGCCTGTATTTATGTCGTCTCAAGGGGTACAGGAGCGGGAAGTGACCTGCTTTGCTTGAAGTCTCGAGTGGCGCCGCTAAAGACTGTTACGGTGCCGAAACTGGAACTGTCAGGAGCAGAATTGCTGGCGCGGCTTATGTCAGAAGTAGCTAATCTGAAGATGTACGCTGGGAAGCATTATTGTTGGTGCGATTCTGCAGTGGCGCTGTCCTGGATTCGAGAGGAGCCTGCCCGGTTTAATGTTTTCGTTGCCACAATCCAGGAGTTAACCAGAACGATGGAGTGGCGCTATGTTCCCACATCCTTGAATCCGGCGGACATCCTGTCCCGTGGTGCTCTTCCTAATGAGTTGATCGTTGATGAGCTGTGGGCACATGGTCCTCCGTTTCTTCTTGGTCCTCAAGATGAGTGGCCAGTTGCGGTCCCAGCTGAGAGGCCGACCCTGGAACTGCGCGCAAAGGTTTTGCTCATTCAGTCGCCGTATGTGGACATAATAGCTGCCTCAGTAGTATATAAATGAGTGTTCTGGATACAAAAAGTGGAAGGGGGAGGTAATTATTATGCTAATTAGGGTAATTAGGGTAATAAATAGGGGTAATTAAAGTTAATGGTGCGTGACGAGTGATCGTTAAATAGGGTAATAAATTAGGTTAAGGTGACAGGTGGGGGTAATTAAAGTTAATGGGTGCGTGACGAGTGATCGTTAATTAGGGTGATAAATTGCGTATATCCAGGAATTGTATCCAGAAATCCTATCCAGAAATCGGGGATTCTAATTAAGCGGGGAGAAGTTACTGGGGTGTGACGGGTGGGGTGACCTTTGCTTAGATTAAGAAAGTGTGGTGCTCACACGGTGTGACGGGTGATCATAGCGTTATATTTAGGTTTTCCTAGTTAATGGGGGGAGAAGTTACTGGGGTGTGACGGGTGACTTTTGCTTATCTGGGTTATCCTAGTTAAACAGGGAGAAATTACTGAGGTGTGTCAGGTGATCATAGCGTTATATTTAGGTTTTCCTAGTTAATGGGGGGAGAAATTACTGGGGTGTGACGGGTGATCGTTAATTAGGGTGATAAATTGCGTATATCCAGAAATTGTATCCAGAAATCCTATCAAAAATTCTATCCAGAAATCGGGGATTCTAATTAAATGGGGAGAAGTTACTGGTGTGTTACGAGTGATCGTTAATTAGGGTGATAAGTTGACGGGTGTCCGTTAATAGATTTATTAAATGGGGTGAAACAAGGCGGGAAGAAAGGGTGGTGCGGTAAGCAATTTAATAACCATAGCCTCTAGAAAATGTCTCGGGTTGTTGACACGTTCACACGTGGACTTGGTAACTTACTTAGCACCCTTGAATAGGGGATCCCTTTGCTTGCCACTGAGAAACAAACACCCACCCCGAACAAACGAATACTCAAAAAAACAGCTGAAAGCAAACACCCACCCCAATAGCAAAAGAATTCTTAAAAGAAACAGCTGAAAGCAAACACCCTCCCAAACAAAAGAAGGTACAAATTTGAAATTAAAATATACTTTTATTTTACTATTTTTTTAATTCGATTTTACAAATATATAAAGGCATAGAATTATTTTTATTATTATTATTATTTATTTTCTCTCACCAACTTTCTCCATCCCTTGAAGTTTGGAGAAAATCATCTCCAGGGTCTGTCGATGATCCCCAAAAATGAAATAACCATTTTCTTTGAAGAAATTGGTGATTTCATTACACACGTCGTTGTTGGTTGTCATGTTGTTTTGATGTGTCTTGATGTTTTGTTGATGTATAGATGTTTTTGTTGTTTCTTGATGTTGTTGTATAGATGTTTTTTGTTGTTGTATAGATGTTTTTTGTTGTTGTATAGATGTTTTTTTGTTGTTGTATAGATGTTTTTGTTGTTTAATTGATTAGATGTTATTAGCTGGTTTCTAGTTGTTTAACTGTATAGCTGTTTTTTGTTGTTTCTTATTGGTTGCTGATCCAGTGAACTTTCAATTTGAACTGAAGTTCCTTTTCACCAACTTCTCATTTATATCCCCTCTTCATATGGGGGATCATGCTTCTCCACCACCATCCCTTCCTCGCAATCATCCCTTTGAGACGTTTAGTTAGACAAATGTAAATGTGTCTAGAAACCGAGTAGTCAAAAACCTGGTTGCTACGCGCTGATCACTTTCACCTGCGCTCCCTCACAATCATCCCTTTGAGACGTTTAGTTAGACAAATGTAAATGTGTCTAGTAACCGAGTAGACAAAAACCTGGTTGCTAGGCACTGATCACTTTTACCTTCCCTCCCTCGCCAACAAATATTCGAAGGAATCAACCAATCAAAATAATGCAAGTCAAACTTCTCATATTAAATTTAAGGAAAATCTTGTCATCAACCAATCAAACTTTCCAACTCTAATTTTTTTATTTTTTACAAACTATAGTTTAAGTTCATACTAATAAGCTTTCCTCAAAGTTATATTTAAGGTAGAATTTCGTTCATTACAGATCAGTATAATCAAATTTTCGTGAAGTGAACTACGGTTTTTACTAGTTTCGAAAAACAGTAAAGTGATCTTATCAACGAGTTTACCTCAATTGAAAAGTGGCTTTGTGAGAACAATTAAATTACAATTACAAATTAACTACATTACAACTGACTTTGTGAAAAGAAAATAAAAATTTAAAACAATCTACAAATTAATTATAATTGTAATTCTTTTCCAAATAAATAATAAATAAAATGAATAACCAAACCCAAAAATATTGCGAGTCGTGCCGTCGTTTCATCCCGGTGGGAGTTCAATGGAATCACCATGCTCGCACCGCGGAGCACAAGATGAATGCTGTGTTACCTTTGGATGGAAGAATCAAAAAGATTTCGGATGGATTCAAGGGTCGAATCCTTCATTATAGGTTTGTTAATGAAGGAGAGGAATTAAGATACCCGGAAGAGTTCCTCTTCGAAGCAGGAGGGGCTTTAAAATCTCATTTATTTAATGTGCTTCAAAGCTACGTGTCCGGTAAAGTTAATTTTGAGCTTTTTGCGGAATATATGCTAGTGAAAGATGATGATTTAAAAACGGAGACTAAACAATTCCAAAGCAAAATGGAAGTTGTTACTAGCCACTCGGATTTAGACCGCATATTCGCCAATCACTCAGACCATCTGAAAATAAAAATGGAAGAGTTTCAGGAAAGGGATAGCGGGTGGACCCTACTCCGCATAATTCGATTGGAAATGAATTTCAATAAATATAACCCGCTTTCTGGATCCTCATATATCCCAACACCACCCAAGCTTTTTGCGAAAAAAGCAATAATTAATGTCCAAAATAAAAATGACTCATACTGCTTTAAATGGACTTTGATTTCGGCGCTTACAAATGTAGAAAGTAACCGTAGTATATGCTACACATATAAAGTTGATATAACGGCCGAAAGATTTGTTTTAACATCTGGAATAAATTTGGACTTCAGTGGGTTGATATTCCCGCTCAAAATAAAGGACATAGACATTTTCATTCAAAAAAACGTTACATTGAGCATTAACGTTTTTGGATATGATGAGGAAAGTGAAACTATAATTGGACCTCTTTATCAATCTGGAGTTGAAAAACCGACGCACATAAATATACTTTTCCTGGAAGGAAACGGATAAAAAATATTTCATATATACACGTGGATAAAAAATATTTCAAAGTATGAATTTTTACTCGTTATAGATTTACTTTTACTTGTTATTTTACATTATTGTTTATTTAATAGACTAATGACTTCACAAAGAGGATCACATAATCGACAGTCATGGCTTTGCAATACCTGCTTAAATTATTCATCAAGTGCAAGTCGCGCACTTCGTCACAAGGAGCTTTGCAGTGGAAAGGTTGCCACTCTCCCAAACCCATATAAGTCGACATTAAAGTATACGGCACTTCGTCATCAACTAAAAGTACCGTTCGCAGTGTATGCAGATTTCGAGTGCATACTTCGTCGTAAAAATATTGATGTAAGTCCTAAACTATTTAATGTAAATGAACATGTACCAATTTCATACGCTTACTTTATAAAGTGTTTATATGATTCTAGTTTAGATAAATTCGTAATGGAAACGGGAGGTAATTCAGCTATAAATTTTGTCAATTCCCTTGTAAATAACTTAAAAACTATTCATTCAAAATATTTGAGTAAAGTTGTTCCCATAGTAATGTATCCAGAGGATGAATATGATTTTGTGTTTGCCCTCAATTGTCATATTTGTGAGAAGGCTTTAGCGGGTTCGAGATCATTGTCATTATTCAGGTAGATACAGGGGTGCAGCTCATTCTAAATGTAATTTAGATTTGAAAACGTCTAATTTTATTCCAGTTTTCTTCCACAATTTTTCCAAGTATGATTGTCACTTGTTTATCAAAGATTTGACACTTTTACCTGGAGAAATTAAAGGTATTCCCATAAATAAGGAACACTTTATTTCAGTAATGAAAACAATTGAAAATGAATGTGGAAAGAGTTTTGAGATAAGGTTTCTAGACACATTTAGATTTATGACATCTAGTCTAGATGCATTAGCAGCCAATTTGGAAGATGATCAACTTAAATCAGTAAGATCACATTTTAATTGTGAAAATGAATTTAGACTTATGCGGAAGAAGGGTGTATTCCCATATGAATATCTTGATTCAGAGCATAGACTGGAGGAAACTAGTTTACCATCAAGAGATCAATTTTATAATCAGTTTACTGAAAAGAAATGTTCTCAAGAGGACTACAGTCATGCTGTTAAAGTTTGGACACAATTTTCCTGTAAATCTCTAAAGGATTATCTAGAGATTTATTTAAAAACTGATGTATTATTATTAACTGACGTTTTTGAAAACTTCCGTTTAATTTGCATGAAAATTTATTCTCTTGACCCAGCTCATTTTTATACAACACCAGGTTTATCTTGGCAGGCAATGCTGAAAACCACACAAATTGAGTTAGAGTTAATAACTGATATTGATATGTATAAATTTATACAAAGTGGAATTCGGGGTGGTTTGGTACAATGCTGTCACAGATATACTAAAGCAAATAATAAATATTTAAGTGACTACGATGATAGTAAAGAGTCATCATTTTTAATGTAAGTAGTAGGTTAATACGGGTGCTGGCTCACTTTTAATTGATCGTGATAAACCAATTAGCACCTATTAGTCACGCATGGCTGCACATTGACCTAATTAGCACCAATTAGTCACGCATGAATGCACACAGGTGTTATAATGACCTAATTAGCACATAGGTGTTATAATGACCTAATTAACATAATTAATCAATAAAAGTGTGGGAGAAAGGTGGGGGGGAAAATGGAGTGTGTGGTGACCGTTAAGATGCACATAGGTGTTATAATGACCTAATTAGCACCAATTAGTCACGCATGAATGCACACAGGTGTTATAATGACCTAATTAGCACATAGGTGTTATAATGACCTAATTAACATAATTAATCAATAAAAGTGTGGGAGAAAGGTGGGGGGGAAAATGGAGTGTGTGGTGACCGTTAAGATGCACATAGGTGTTATAATGACCTAATTAACATAATTAATCAATAAAAGTGTGGGAGAAAGGTGGGGAAAAATGGAGTGTGTGGGTGACCGTTAAGATGCACACAGGTGTCAGAATTTGTGATTGGTTGTGGTGTGTAGGAGTGTGAGAGAGGTGTGTTTTCTCATGCCTAGAATTTGTGTGTAGGAGTGTGAGAGAGGGGTCATGCTTTGAATTTGTGATTGGTTGTGGTGTGTAGGAGTGTGAGGGAGATGTGTTTTCTCATGCCTAGAATTTGTGTGTAGGAGTGTGAGGGAGATGTGTTTTCTCATGCCTAGAATTTGTGTGTAGGAGTGTGAGGGAGATGTGTTTTCTCATGCCTAGAATTTGTGTGTAGGAGTGTGAGAGAGGGGTCATGCTTAGAATTTGTGTGTGTAGGAGTGTGAGAGAGGGGTCATGCTTTGAATTTGTGATTGGTTGTGGTGTGTAGGAGTGTGAGGGAGATGTGTTTTCTCATGCCTAGAATTTGTGTGTAGGAGTGTGAGGGAGGTGTGTTTTCTCATGCCTAGAATTTGTGTGTAGGAGTGTGAGGGAGGGGTCATGCCTAGAATTTGTGGTTGCACAAAAACAAATGAGATCGTTTATTTAGTCAAATGCGTTTTTATTTATTTAATCATATTCATGTAACATTAGTTTCCATTGAGTTTTTTAAACAAATTAATGTATCGTTCCATCAGTTTTATGACATCTTCTTCTTTCTTTTCAATATGCAAGTAGTAGGTTAATACGGGTGCTGGCTCACTTTTAATTGATCGTGATAAACCAATTAGCACCTATTAGTCACGCATGGCTGCACATTGACCTAATTAGCACCAATTAGTCACGCATGAATGCACACAGGTGTTATAATGACCTAATTAGCACATAGGTGTTATAATGACCTAATTAACATAATTAATCAATAAAAGTGTGGGAGAAAGGTGGGGGGGGGGGAAATGGAGTGTGTGGTGACCGTTAAGATGCACATAGGTGTTATAATGACCTAATTAACATAATTAATCAATAAAAGTGTGGGAGAAAGTTGGAGGGGAAAAATGGAGTGTGAGAGAGGGGTCCGTTAAGATGCACACAGGTGTCAGAATTTGTGATTGGTTATGGTGTGTAGGAGTGTGAGGGAGATGTGTTTTCTCATGCCTAGAATTTGTGTGTAGGAGTGTGAGGGAGGGGTCATGCTTTGAATTTGTGATTGGTTGTGGTGTGTAGGAGTGTGAGGGAGATGTGTTTTCTCATGCCTAGAATTTGTGTGTAGGAGTGTGAGGGAGATGTGTTTTCTCATGCCTAGAATTTGTGTGTAGGAGTGTGAGGGAGATGTGTTTTCTCATGCCTAGAATTTGTGTGTAGGAGTGTGAGGGAGATGTGTTTTCTCATGCCTAGAATTTGTGTGTAGGAGTGTGAGAGAGGGGTCATGCTTAGAATTTGTGTGTGTAGGAGTGTGAGAGAGGGGTCATGCTTTGAATTTGTGATTGGTTGTGGTGTGTAGGAGTGTGAGGGAGATGTGTTTTCTCATGCCTAGAATTTGTGTGTAGGAGTGTGAGGGAGGTGTGTTTTCTCATGCCTAGAATTTGTGTGTAGGAGTGTGAGGGAGGGGTCATGCCTAGAATTTGTGGTTGCACAAAAACAAATGAGATCGTTTATTTAGTCAAATGCGTTTTTATTTATTTAATCATATTCATGTAACATTAGTTTCCATTGAGTTTTTTAAACAAATTAATGTATCGTTCCATCAGTTTTATGACATCTTCTTCTTTCTTTTCAATATGCATACACCTGCAGGTGTCAGGTCCGACTTTACAATCATCATATGCCCATGCACAGGATGATAGGTGTTCCCCATACTTGGAATGAATTACTGGGGTGGCTTCAACATCTTTAAAAAATGTATGAAATGATTTCAACCTCGAAACATGTTCCTTGAAGATCTCACTCCCATACTCTTTTAAGAACTCTTCAATTTTTGAGGAAATCATTTTTTTCTTTCAACGTAATAGGTTGAATGTTTATCTTAAACTAAAGTCTGTTGGATATAAATCGTTGTATTATACTTAGAAAACAGCTGTTAAATAATACAACAGCTGTTGATAGACCCACCCTCAAAAACAAAATCAAAACAATAGATTTTTTTTTTAGTTTTTTCTTTATTTTAGAATTTCAATATATGATGAAATTAATTTTCTAACTTTATATTGTTGAATTACAAAATGAAAACAAGCACACGTTTCTATATTATCATTAGAAAATTTACATAAATTAAAATGTTCTCCAAATGTTGTTTTTATAAACTCCTTCACGTCAATACTCATGAACATGTCCCTTGACTCCAACAGTAATTTCAAGTCCTCTTTTGAAATCATATTTCCAAATGTATTGATAAATAAAGTAATTTTATTTATCAAGGAAGAATAATTCGGTATATTAAGATTTTTATTAGAATCCGACATTTCGTAAACTTCTTTTCTCGACCCCCAAATTGTGAATGAAAGAATGAATGATGAAAAGTTGTTGTTGCTAGCAGTTTTCTTTTGTGTAAAAGTTTAAGATTTTATGAGCATTGTTGAGTGAGCAGACACCATCTAGAGCATGTAATGAGCAATATGGCAAGTGTTTTCCATCCATTATTTTTAGAGAGGGACATCCAATTTCATCAATGTTAATTACATCATCAATTTTTAAAAATTTTTGTATGAATAACCTTTTTTGATATCCTTTACAAATTATTTCCTTTTTTCTAATTATTTCTCTTAAATACATTTGTATTTCTTTGAAAAAGTATACTCCATCGTTCCAATAAATTTTATGATGTTTTTTTGTTAACCAAGTAGCTGTTTTTCTACATTTTTTATTCAATTCAATAAAATCATGTGGAGAGTGTATGAGAAAATTAGAGTTCAAGTTTGTTTCGTTCTTGAATACGACTCCAATTTCTTTTAGAATAAATTTATTATTATTCCCTTGAAATCCTTGAACATCAATTGCAACAATATCTTCACTCATGATTACTTGATTGTTTGTTAGACAATCCGCTGAACTAGACCATTCAACGGGTTATATTCAACTAATCGATCATGTATCAGCACGCAATATACTTGAACATTTTCGATAGCGGGCTTGCTAAGTTCAATTGAAATCCTAACATCAATGGGTCCCGATTTAACCATTTCATTTTGATATGATAAGTCTATTACGATAATAGGAGCTTTAGCTTTAAACTCTGCAGGTGATAGTAAAGGAGATTCACTTCGATTATAGTAGCTAGTTTGAAACTTGCAATACATTTCATAAAGGTGGGCAAATCGTTCTTTCTCAAAGTCCAAATTCAAGTCATCGTAGGGATATGTTTCAGAGTTTAAGTAGACCTTTAGATTTCTTAAATTGTTTGTAATCAGATGGTGATTATCTTTAAATGCAATTAAAGCAAAACGTGGACGTTCGCGGTTAGCCGCTAATTTAACATTCCAAACATGATGTGTTCCATTACTTAGTTTAGGATTAATGTATGTATCCCAACTACGGAATGCAATCGGTAGATTGGATCCACTTTTTATAATATCATACATTTTAATTTTCGTTGAATCGCTGGGTGTTATATGAGGAATTTTCCATGTAATATTAGTCATATTGAGATGATATTTTCCGACTCTTACTCCATTCTCATTTTTATCTTCCTCAAGTACATCATTTAAATTTTTTGATATCAATAGTACTAGTTCATGTTTACAATTTAATAAAACTTTTTTGAAATCTTCAGCAAATCCAAGTAGATTTTTAAGGGGTATTGAAAAGTTAAAGTTGGGGCTTAAATTGAAATCGGATCCTCCACTCCATCCAGAATTGTAAAGTCTCTTGCTTTCAAATTGATTTAAAGAAACAAAGTTTTTTATTGTAGAAGTAATACCACTAAACCTTGTTCTATCTATCTCAACACCATTTATTTCATAACGTATTTCATCTAAAAAGTATGCCATGCAATTATTTCTCATCCTCCCAATAACATTTTGAGTTTCTACCGCCCCCCCTTCCTTAATTAGAGTAATATCTCCTTGAAAATTTAGAAGACTCTCATGGGGGAGTACATATAAATCTTGATTTTGAATTGTAATTCTTATCTCATCATTCGGTTTAAATGATTGTTGATAGGGTGAATAACTGTGATATTCTTTCTTCGATATACTATCATCAGAGAAAGGTTTTTCTCGTACCGCCAATATTTCATTCAGACCCATAACTTTAGTTAAACTCGTACTTTGAAGCCCAATGATTTAAGAATTAACTTGTTTTTTAATGTAATTGTGTGTCTTTTTACTTTCGATCCTCTTCCTATAACTTTATGTTTGAAAGTGTGCTGATGATGGTAAGTATCATCTCTTTTATTATATACAATCATTGTATTAGTCTTAAATGTAAACGAATTGTATAGTTTTCACCGCGTAAATTAATAAGTTCACCGTTCTGATCAGTTATGTGTATAGAGAGTGTACTTATTTCTCTAGTGTTGACTGGTAAGTAAATGAGATTGTGTGGTGTGATATTCATTTTATAGCCCGGTGGAACATTAATTCCGAATTCGTATAATGAATGATCTTGCCTACTATCAATATATGATCCGCTCACAATATTACATACTAAACGTATTGTGTTTATTTTTAAAATGTTAACAGGTTGATCCGATATATAGGTTTTTTTCAGGTCGGGGTAGATTATTTTTTTATTGAAACCAAGCAATTGTCCAATGGAGTTGTTTCTATTAAAATAAATAGGTTCCTTGGTAGTTGTAATATGAACTTGAAGTGTGTTATTATTACTTTCCATTTGAAATGTTTTCTCAAGATCATAATCATTTAGTTTATTTTTTAGAAAATCATAAATATCATTGAGTTCATATGATCCTATGGGGAGTTGAATAACTTTATCACCAATATGAAATAGATTATTATTTATATCAACATTGGGTATAGAGTTGTACATATGAAAGTCAATGAGTGCACACTCATAGTCACCATTCGTCAGTTCTATGGGTGGGAAATAAGTAATGTTTGTAATGGGTTCATTACCATTTAGTGTAAGAGTGAATGATCTACTCATTTTGGAATCTAATAATGAACTGTGAAAATATAGCCTACAGAACGAAACTTATATTCTCAAATAATTATAAATTCATTAAAACCCTTCCTATATCTTCCTTTTTCCATATCGTTATCTTTACTTATTATGAGGAATCCGTATTTATCACTCCAGCACTTTTGACAAATTTTCATAAATGAATCATAAGACATATCAGTATTTACATGATCACGATATATATGTCGCATATTTAAATCATCTTGTTTAAACATTATAATCATATTCGCATTATCACGTATTAGATGTTTTGGAATATGAGTATACGTTTGACATAGGTAAAAAGAATCTATATTTTTATGACGCCCCATACAAAAATATGAACGAATATTGTTTTGTTTTTCACAAGCAACATCATCAAAAATCATAATAGAGTTTTCTTTAGCCTTAGCGGGTAGTAAAACTTCATCATTTTGTGAGAATGTATAATATCCCATACCTTTTATCGGTTTAATTAGTTTCTCTAAATACTCATACTTTGGTTGATATAAACTCTTTGAGAATACATATATATTTTCAAATTTAAGACCGTTTGGACTTTCAATAAGACTGAGCAAAACAAAGAGAAAGTGTAAGAAGAGGAGATCAAAGGTAAAGAGTTTTTCAAATGTTGTCCAAACAGGAATGCGGGCATTGAAAACTCAAAAACCACTAGATCTAATGAGTGCAATCAAGGTTGCGCGTAAGGCAGTCAGTAAAACAATTGGTAGAAATAAAAAAAAAAATTAAGATTCCTCGCGTTATTAATGTACCGAAAATTGGTGGTTTTTTACCTATTGTACCCATTTTGACTGCATTAAGTGCATTAGGTAGTCTTGCCTCTGGTAGTGCAGCCATTGTTAAAACTATTAATAATGCAAATATTGGAAAAAAACAATTAGAAGAGAGCAAACGACATAATACAAAAATGGAAAGTATTAAGGTGGGTGAAGGTATGTTTCTAAAACCTTATAGAAAAGGTTATGGATTATATCTCAATCCATTTAGAGGAAATCCAAAAAACTGATTACTAAGCTACCTAAAAAACCGCTTTCAAATTTTGAAATTTGGAATTTTGCTCAAAAGTATATTCCACATTTCCGAGGTGTGTTTATGAGAGACTCACTACCAAAATCTCCGTGGAGAGAAGAGTCAGGAATTATAAACCTAGATGATAGTTCATCAAATGGTACACATTGGGTAGCTTACAACAAAAATAAAAAAAGTATACATTATTTTGATAGTTTTGGAAATTTACAGCCCCCAAAAGAAGTTGTGAAATACTTGGGGAATAATATTAACTATAATTATGAGAGAAAACAAGTTTTCAATAGAACCAACTGTGGACACCTCTCCCTCCAATTCTTACTCTCTATCTCTCCCTAACTTTCTCGTTATGGTCAAGTGACTTCTCTTTGATTCTCTATGATTCTTGAAACTCACTCTATTCCACATGCTATTCGCTGTTATGATTGGTCAATTCTAAATCAAGAAAGAGATAGAAAAAGGAGGGTTAGTTTACCAAAAGGTATAAAAACTCGATCAAAAGTTATTTTAAGTCGCATTTGAAAAACCACTTGTAAACAGTCTCAACCTAAGTTTTAAGTTGCAAGTTTTAATCTAAATCATCTCGCAAACAAGAAAAACAGTTGAAACAATAATAACAAGAAAAAAAAAAAACAACTATAAAAACAACTATAAAACAACTACAAACAACAAAAACAATAACAAGAAGAAAAAAACAACTATAAAAACAACTATAAAAACAATTATAAAACAACTATAAAACAACTACAAACAACAAAAACAACTATAAAAACAACTACAAACAATAAAAACAATAAAAACAATAACAAGAAGAAGAAGAAACAACTAGATGAAGAAACAACTACAAATGGTCAACCCAGAAATGATGAAGGTACTCAAGGATTTTAATGCTAACCTACCAAAGCCTCTCTTAACAAAGACAAAGATGGAATCGGATGTGTGCTACCCTATTCGACGAGCTCAACGTAAAAAAACCAGCTTTGGAATGGCCCTCACTCTTGAACTTGAAGAGTATATGCTGTACTTACCGGAACGATACTCGACTTTAGATGATTCAACCATTGAATATATAAAAGATAATCTGTTTTGTATTATTAAAAGGAATGATAACAACCTCTATTTAGAATTAAATAAAGCTTAAAATGTATTCATTTTTAATATTATTATTAATGTACTTATTTTCTCAAATAAAGCTTAAAATGTATTCAATTTTAATATTATTAATGTACTTATTTTCTCAAATAAAAATAAAATTTCATTAAACTCAAAACACTTTGTTATAAATATTTATATTATACTACATTTCCCCCCAGTACCACATGAGTATCAGAGAAAACTAGAACAATGAAGCGAAATCTTTTAGAACAGTTGACGAAAAGTAGGAATTCATTAAAAAGAAAATTTAATGAATTGAAGCAAATAAAAAATGAGAACGTATCAAATTTGGAGGAAACTTTTAAACCTATTACAGAACCTTTAAATGAATTACTAAATGAAAATAAAAAATTAAATAAAAACAAAAAAAAGTATATTAATGATACACACAATGTTAAGACCAAATTCAAGAAAGAGAAACTAAACGTACCTAAAAGTAATAAAAGGGTACAGGAGAGAGTAATTGAAAGTGATGATGAGAGTGATGCGTATGTTGATGCTTACTCAGAACACTCTCACATAGATGAATCTGACATTTCTCAGCAATCTCTTATAGACGAATCTGATGTTTCACAACAGTCTCTTATAGACGAATCTGATGTTTCACAACACTCTCATATAGATGATTTAAATGAAAGTGTATATGAAGAAACCGGGGTGAAGTATAATATCAACATTAATCAGTTAAAACAAGAAAAGATTTTAGATAATAGTTATGGACCAAGAGAAGAAAATAATATTTTAATGTTGGGTAATAGTACGCTAAAAATTTATAAAAACAACTCCATAAAACAATACTACAATACAACAATAACTACGAACTATAAAACAACTACAAACAACAAAAACAATAACAAGAAGAAAAAAAACAACTATAAAAACAACTATAAAACAACTACAAACAACAAAAACAACTATAAAAACAACTACAAACAACAAAAACAACTATAAAAACAATAACAAGAAGAAGAAGAAACAACTAGATGAAGAAACAACTACAAATGGTCAACCCAGAAATGATGAAGGTACTCAAGGATTTTAATGCTAACCTACCAAAGCCTCTCTTAACAAAGACAAAGATGGAATCGGATGTGTGCTACCCTATTCGACGAGCTCAACGTAAAAAAACCAGCTTTGGAATGGCCCTCACTCTTGAACTTGAAGAGTATATGCTGTACTTACCGGAACGATACTCGACTTTAGATGATTCAACCATTGAATATATAAAAGATAATCTTTTTTGTATTATTAAAAGGAATGATAACCACCTCTATTTAGAATTAAATAAAGCTTAAAATGTATTCATTTTTAATATTATTATTAATGTACTTATTTTCTCAAATAAAGCTTAAAATGTATTCAATTTTAATATTATTAATGTATTTATTTTCTCAAATAAAAATAAAATTTCATTAAACTCAAAACACTTTGTTATAAATATTTATATTATACTACATTTTCCCCCAGTACCACATGAGTATCAGAGAAAACTAGAACAATGAAGCGAAATCTTTTAGAACAGTTGACGAAAAGTAGGAATTCATTAAAAAGAAAATTTGATGAATTGAAGCAAATAAAAAATGAGAACGTATCAAATTTGGAGGAAACTTTTAAACCTATTACAGAACCTTTAAATGAATTACTAAATGAAAATAAAAAATTAAATAAAAAAAAAAGTATATTAATGATACACACAATGTTAAGACCAAATTTAATAAAGAGAAAATAAACGTACCTAAAAGTAATAAAAGGGTACAGGAGAGAGTAATTGAAAGTGATGATGAGAGTGATGCTCATGTTGATGCTTACTCAGAACACTCTCACATAGATGAATCTGACATTTCTCAGCAATCTCTTATAGACGAATCTGATGTTTCACAACAGTCTCTTATAGACGAATCTGATGTTTCACAACACTCTCATATAGATGATTTAAATGAAAGTGTATATGAAGAAACCGGGGTGAAGTATAATATCAACATTAATCAGTTAAAACAAGAAAAGATTTTAGATAATAGTTATGGACCAAGAGAAGAAAATAATATTTTAATGTTGGGTAATAGTACGTTTAAAATTAAAAAAAATGAAATGGAATTAGGAAGCGGAAATTTTTGGACTCTATCACCTGGTTTATACTCTTTAATTTTTCATAACAGACCTAAGGATTATACTAAGAATGATTTAGAATCATATAGAAACATTTTAATTGAAACAAGTGCTCACAAAAGAAACTATCAACCAGATGGTCAAATAAAAGGAAATCGTTCTAAAAAATATTCTTCAATTATTAAACCATTAATATCTTCGTCTTCAGTAAATAAAGAATATACTGGTTCTGGGTATATGAGACTACAAAAATTACCACCAAATTATGTATATTGGGATAATGTGAATGAACTTGTTGAAAGATTACAACTCTTAATGGCATCAAGAGCTGCTGGTAATAATAACCATACAAATGAAATTCTTTCAATAATAGAAGAATTGCGTGAAGCAAAAATAATATATTAATAAAATGGAAAACATTTTCTCATTTTGTTTAATAGTAAAATGTCTATTGACAAGTTTGGTCACTTTTCAAATGATAGAGATTTTTCCTCACTTTTCAAAAGGGAAGTTGAGAGTCTTACAGGTTTAAATCTAGATACTGATGGTCACATAAATGTTCAGAAAAAAAGAATTAAAAACTCTTCAAATCCAATAAATGGAAATGATTTGGCTAATAAATTTTATGTAGATGAGAAAATTAACGAAGCGAAATCACAACAAATCGAAACTATAACTAAATCATTTCATCAACGAAATAAAAGAGTATCAGAGTTGGAAAGTAAAGTAATAAAAATGCTAACTCAAATGGAGTATATACATAATAGATTAAAAGAGCTTCTTGATAAAATGGAAAATCTTAACAATTTCATAAATCAAAATTTACGGAAAAAACCCACACCAATCAATCGTTCTGATCAGATACAAATAGATGGAACGATTCTTCGAGGTAGTCCATTTTCACATCGTAAAAACGAAGAAGAGGTCTTAACAATTAATGTGGATCATACATAAATATACCGTTCTTTCATTATTTATTTTATAATTAAAATGACAGTTGATAAGTTTGGTTGTTTTTTAAATGAGAAAGAGTACTCAAGAGATATAACAAAAGGTGTGGAAAAATTTCAAAGTATACTCAATGATTATGATGGACATTTAAATATTCAGAGGAAACGATTTAAGAATTCCCTACCCCCCATTCATGAAAATGATATTGCAACAAAATTTTATGTTGATGATGAAATAAGTAAACTAATACAGAATACATCTAGTGAAATTTCTAAACAACCACAGAAACAAGAAATCTTTAGATTAAGACCTCGAATCAATAATATTGAGGGAAAAGTGAGTGAAATTTCTAAAAAATTGGACTATCTCTTGAAAACTATTAATAAGATAGTAGAGGATATAAATGAAATAGAAAGTAACATTTTCAATTATATCATTGCACCGACTGCAGTTTTAAAAAGTGAAACTGAATCTTTAGAGAAGAAACCATTTGTAGCAAATCAAATAAAGTCATGAGTAAACGAGATATTGTAAATGAATTACATCGACCATCATTCAAGAATTTTCCAAGACGTAGAGTTATAGTAAAGGGTATTAATGATTTATGGCAGGCTGATTTAGTTGAAATGGGGGCATATGCATCATCGAATAAAGGCTTTAGGTATCTATTAACAGTTATAGATACCTTTTCTAAATATGGATGGGGTGAAGCAATAAAATCAAAAAATGCAGAAGAAGTTACAAGAGCAATGGAAAAAATAATAAAATCTGATCGTGGAGTACCAAAGAATTTACAAACAGATAATGGAAATGAATTCTTTAATAAACAATTTAGAGAATTAATGAAACGATATGAAATTAATCATTACTCAACATTTAGTACTCTTAAAGCATCTATTGTGGAACGTTTTAATAGAACATTAAAAGAACTTATGTGGCGTGAGTTCAGTTTTAATGGAAAATACACATGGCTTCAAGTATACAAAGAATTGATTAATAATTATAACAATAGGAAGCACAGAACCATTAAAATGAAACCCATTGATGTTAATGCTAAAAATGAAAAGCAGATTTTGATGACATCATACAATCATCTAAAAATATTCACAAATGGAAAGTTTAAAGATTGGGATCATGTACGAATAAGTAAATATAAGCATGTCTTTGAAAAAGGTTATACTCCAAACTGGACAACGGAAATTTTTCGAATTCGTAAAGTACAAAATACATCTCCCACCACATATTTACTTGAAGATTTGAAGGGTGATCCAATTCAAGGGGGCTTCTATAAACAAGAAATTAAAAAAACAAAATTCCCTAATACTTATCTTGTTGAAAAGATTCTGAAACAAAAAGGTGATTATGTGTTTGTACGTTGGCTAGGCTTTTCAAAATCAGAAGATAGTTGGATTCACAAAAAAGAAATTCTATAAAAACAAGTGAATGCGTAGAAAAATTAAATTCCACACTGATGATAGTATATCGAAGAAAGAATATCACAGTTATTCACCCTATCAACAATCATTTAAACCGAATGATGAGATAAGAATTACAATTCAAAATCAAGATTTATATGTACTCCCCCATGAGAGTCTTCTAAATTTTCAAGGAGATATTACTCTAATTAAGGAAGGGGGGGCGGTAGAAACTCAAAATGTTATTGGGAGGATGAGAAATAATTGCATGGCATACTTTTTAGATGAAATACGTTATGAAATAAATGGTGTTGAGATAGATAGAACAAGGTTTAGTGGTATTACTTCTACAATAAAAAACTTTGTTTCTTTAAATCAATTTGAAAGCAAGAGACTTTACAATTCTGGATGGAGTGGAGGATCCGATTTCAATTTAAGCCCCAACTTTAACTTTTCAATACCCCTTAAAAATCTACTTGGATTTGCTGAAGATTTCAAAAAAGTTTTATTAAATTGTAAACATGAACTAGTACTATTGATATCAAAAAATTTAAATGATGTACTTGAGGAAGATAAAAATGAGAATGGAGTAAGAGTCGGAAAATATCATCTCAATATGACTAATATTACATGGAAAATTCCTCATATAACACCCAGCGATTCAACGAAAATTAAAATGTATGATATTATAAAAAGTGGATCCAATCTACCGATTGCATTCCGTAGTTGGGATACATACATTAATCCTAAACTAAGTAATGGAACACATCATGTTTGGAATGTTAAATTAGCGGCTAACCGCGAACGTCCACGTTTTGCTTTAATTGCATTTAAAGATAATCACCATCTGATTACAAACAATTTAAGAAATCTAAAGGTCTACTTAAACTCTGAAACATATCCCTACGATGACTTGAATTTGGACTTTGAGAAAGAACGATTTGCCCACCTTTATGAAATGTATTGCAAGTTTCAAACTAGCTACTATAATCGAAGTGAATCTCCTTTACTATCACCTGCAGAGTTTAAAACTAAAGCTCCTATTATCGTAATAGACTTATCATATCAAAATGAAATGGTTAAATCGGGACCCATTGATGTTAGGATTTCAATTGAACTTAGCAAGCCCGCTATCGAAAATGTTCAAGTATATTGCGTGCTGATACATGATCGATTTAGTTGAATATAACCCGTTGAATGGTCTAGTTCAGCGGATTGTCTAACAAACAATCAAGTAATCATGAGTGAAGATATTGTTGCAATTGATGTTCAAGGATTTCAAGGGAATAATAATAAATTTATTCTAAAAGAAATTGGAGTCGTATTCAAGAACGAAACAAACTTGAACTCTAATTTTCTCATACACTCTCCACATGATTTTATTGAATTGAATAAAAAATGTAGAAAAACAGCTACTTGGTTAACAAAAAAACATCATAAAATTTATTGGAACGATGGAGTATACTTTTTCAAAGAAATACAAATGTATTTAAGAGAAATAATTAGAAAAAAGGAAATAATTTGTAAAGGATATCAAAAAAGGTTATTCATACAAAAATTTTTAAAAATTGATGATGTAATTAACATTGATGAAATTGGATGTCCCTCTCTAAAAATAATGGATGGAAAACACTTGCCATATTGCTCATTACATGCTCTAGATGGTGTCTGCTCACTCAACAATGCTCATAAAATCTTAAACTTTTACACAAAAGAAAACTGACAACAACTTTTCATCATTCATTCTTTCATTCACAATTTGGGGGTCGAGAAAAGAAGTTTACGAAATGTCGGATTCTAATAAAAATCTTAATATACCGAATTATTCTTCCTTGATAAATAAAATTACTTTATTTATCAATACATTTGGAAATATGATTTCAAAAGAGGACTTGAAATTACTGTTGGAGTCAAAGGACATGTTCATGAGTATTGACGTGAAGGAGTTTATAAAAACAACATTTGGAGAACATTTTAATTTATGTAAATTTTCTAATGATAATATAGAAACGTGTGCTTGTTTTCATTTTGTAATTCAACAATATAAAGTTAGAAAATTAATTTCATCATATATTGAAATTCTAAAATAAAGAAAAAACTAAAAAAAAAATCTATTGTTTTGATTTTGTTTTTGAGGGTGGGTCTATCAACAGCTGTTGTATTATTTAACAGCTGTTTTCTAAGTATAATACAACGATTTATATCCAACAGACTTTAGTTTAAGATAAACATTCAACCTATTACGTTGAAAGAAAAAAATGATTTCCTCAAAAATTGAAGAGTTCTTAAAAGAGTATGGGAGTGAGATCTTCAAGGAACATGTTTCGAGGTTGAAATCATTTCATACATTTTTTAAAGATGTTGAAGCCACCCCAGTAATTCATTCCAAGTATGGGGAACACCTATCATCCTGTGCATGGGCATATGATGATTGTAAAGTCGGACCTGACACCTGCAGGTGTATGCATATTGAAAAGAAAGAAGAAGATGTCATAAAACTGATGGAACGATACATTAATTTGTTTAAAAAACTCAATGGAAACTAATGTTACATGAATATGATTAAATAAATAAAAACGCATTTGACTAAATAAACGATCTCATTTGTTTTTGTGCAACCACAAATTCTAGGCATGACCCCTCCCTCACACTCCTACACACAAATTCTAGGCATGAGAAAACACACCTCCCTCACACTCCTACACACAAATTCTAGGCATGAGAAAACACATCTCCCTCACACTCCTACACACCACAACCAATCACAAATTCAAAGCATGACCCCTCTCTCACACTCCTACACACACAAATTCTAAGCATGACCCCTCTCTCACACTCCTACACACAAATTCTAGGCATGACCCCTCCCTCACACTCCTACACACAAATTCTAGGCATGAGAAAACACACCTCCCTCACACTCCTACACACAAATTCTAGGCATGAGAAAACACATCTCCCTCACACTCCTACACACCACAACCAATCACAAATTCAAAGCATGACCCCTCTCTCACACTCCTACACACAAATTCTAGGCATGAAAAAACACATCTCCCTCACACTCCAAAGTAGTAGGTTAATACGGGTGCTGGCTCACTTTTAATTGATCGTGATAAACCAATTAGCACCTATTAGTCACGCATGGCTGCACATTGACCTAATTAGCACCAATTAGTCACGCATGAATGCACACAGGTGTTATAATGACCTAATTAGCACATAGGTGTTATAATGACCTAATTAACATAATTAATCAATAAAAGTGTGGGGTAGGAAAGTGTGGTGGGGGTAGAGTGAAATGGCATAGTGTATGAATGACCAGTTAAGATGCACATAGGTGTTATAATGACCTAATTAACATAATTAATCAATAAAAGTGTGGGAGAAAGGTGGGGGGAAAAATGGAGTGTGTGGGTGACCGTTAAGATGCACACAGGTGTCAGAATTTGTGATTGGTTGTGGTGTGTAGGAAGGTGTGGAGAGGAGGTGTGGTAGTTGTTCTCATGCGTTAGAATTTGTGTGTAGGAGTGTGAGAGAGGTGTGTCATGCTTTGAATTTGTGATTGGTTGTGGTGTGTAGGAGTGTGAGGGAGATGTGTTTTCTCATGCCTAGAATTTGTGTGTAGGAGTGTGAGGGAGATGTGTTTTCTCATGCCTAGAATTTGTGTGTAGGAGTGTGAGGGAGATGTGTTTTCTCATGCCTAGAATTTGTGTGTAGGAGTGTGAGGGAGATGTGTTTTCTCATGCCTAGAATTTGTGTGTAGGAGTGTGAGAGAGGGGTCATGCTTAGAATTTGTGTGTGTAGGAGTGTGAGAGAGGGGTCATGCTTTGAATTTGTGATTGGTTGTGGTGTGTAGGAGTGTGAGGGAGATGTGTTTTCTCATGCCTAGAATTTGTGTGTAGGAGTGTGAGGGAGGTGTGTTTTCTCATGCCTAGAATTTGTGTGTAGGAGTGTGAGGGAGGGGTCATGCCTAGAATTTGTGGTTGCACAAAAACAAATGAGATCGTTTATTTAGTCAAATGCGTTTTTATTTATTTAATCATATTCATGTAACATTAGTTTCCATTGAGTTTTTTAAACAAATTAATGTATCGTTCCATCAGTTTTATGACATCTTCTTCTTTCTTTTCAATATGCATACACCTGCAGGTGTCAGGTCCGACTTTACAATCATCATATGCCCATGCACAGGATGATAGGTGTTCCCCATACTTGGAATGAATTACTGGGGTGGCTTCAACATCTTTAAAAAATGTATGAAATGATTTCAACCTCGAAACATGTTCCTTGAAGATCTCACTCCCATACTCTTTTAAGAACTCTTCAATTTTTGAGGAAATCATTTTTTTTCTTTCAACGTAATAGGTTGAATGTTTATCTTAAACTAAAGTCTGTTGGATATAAATCGTTGTATTATACTTAGAAAACAGCTGTTAAATAATACAACAGCTGTTGATAGACCCACCCTCAAAAACAAAATCAAAACAATAGATTTTTTTTTTAGTTTTTTCTTTATTTTAGAATTTCAATATATGATGAAATTAATTTTCTAACTTTATATTGTTGAATTACAAAATGAAAACAAGCACACGTTTCTATATTATCATTAGAAAATTTACATAAATTAAAATGTTCTCCAAATGTTGTTTTTATAAACTCCTTCACGTCAATACTCATGAACATGTCCCTTGACTCCAACAGTAATTTCAAGTCCTCTTTTGAAATCATATTTCCAAATGTATTGATAAATAAAGTAATTTTATTTATCAAGGAAGAATAATTCGGTATATTAAGATTTTTATTAGAATCCGACATTTCGTAAACTTCTTTTCTCGACCCCCAAATTGTGAATGAAAGAATGAATGATGAAAAGTTGTTGTTGCTAGCAGTTTTCTTTTGTGTAAAAGTTTAAGATTTTATGAGCATTGTTGAGTGAGCAGACACCATCTAGAGCATGTAATGAGCAATATGGCAAGTGTTTTCCATCCATTATTTTTAGAGAGGGACATCCAATTTCATCAATGTTAATTACATCATCAATTTTTAAAATTTTTTGTATGAATAACCTTTTTTGATATCCTTTACAAATTATTTCCTTTTTTCTAATTATTTCTCTTAAATACATTTGTATTTCTTTGAAAAAGTATACTCCATCGTTCCAATAAATTTTATGATGTTTTTTTGTTAACCAAGTAGCTGTTTTTCTACATTTTTTATTCAATTCAATAAAATCATGTGGAGAGTTTATGAGAAAATTAGAGTTCAAGTTTGTTTCGTTTTTGAATACGACTCCAATTTCTTTTAGAATAAATTTATTATTATTCCCTTGAAATCCTTGAACATCAATTGCAACAATATCTTCACTCATGATTACTTGATTGTTTGTTAGACAATCCGCTGAACTAGACCATTCAACGGGTTATATTCAACTAAACCATCATGTATCAGCACGCAATATACTTGAACATTTTCGATAGCGGGCTTGCTAAGTTCAATTGAAATCCTAACATCAATGGGCCCCGATTTAACCATTTCATTTTGATATGATAAGTCTATTACGATAATAGGAGCTTTAGTTTTCAACTCTGCAGGTGATAGTAAAGGAGATTCACTTCGATTATAGTAGCTAGTTTGAAACTTGCAATACATTTCATAAAGGTGGGCAAATCGTTCTTTCTCAAAGTCCAAATTCAAGTCATCGTAGGGATATGTTTCAGAGTTTAAGTAGACCTTTAGATTTCTTAAATTGTTTGTAATCAGATGGTGATTATCTTTAAATGCAATTAAAGCAAAACGTGGGCGTTCGCGGTTAGCCGCTAATTTAACATTCCAAACATGATGTGTTCCATTACTTAGTTTAGGATTAATGTATGTATCCCAACTACGGAATGCAATCGGTAGATTGGATCCACTTTTTATAATATCATACATTTTAATTTTCGTTGAATCGCTGGGTGTTATATGAGGAATTTTCCATGTAATATTAGTCATATTGAGATGATATTTTCCGACTCTTACTCCATTCTCATTTTTATCTTCCTCAAGTACATCATTTAAATTTTTTGATATCAATAGTACTAGTTCATGTTTACAATTTAATAAAACTTTTTTGAAATCTTCAGCAAATCCAAGTAGATTTTTAAGGGGTATTGAAAAGTTAAAGTTGGGGCTTAAATTGAAATCGGATCCTCCACTCCATCCAGAATTGTAAAGTCTCTTGCTTTCAAATTGATTTAAAGAAACAAAGTTTTTTATTGTAGAAGTAATACCACTAAACCTTGTTCTATCTATCTCAACACCATTTATTTCATAGCGTATTTCATCTAAAAAGTATGCCATGCAATTATTTCTCATCCTCCCAATAACATTTTGAGTTTCTACCGCCCCCCCTTCCTTAATTAGAGTAATATCTCCTTGAAAATTTAGAAGACTCTCATGGGGGAGTACATATAAATCTTGATTTTGAATTGTAATTCTTATCTCATCATTCGGTTTAAATGATTGTTGATAGGGTGAATAACTGTGATATTCTTTCTTCGATATACTATCATCAGTGTGGAATTTAATTTTTCTACGCATTCACTTGTTTTTATAGAATTTCTTTTTTGTGAATCCAACTATCTTCTGATTTTGAAAAGCCTAGCCAACGTACAAACACATAATCACCTTTTTGTTTCAGAATCTTTTCAACAAGATAAGTATTAGGGAATTTTGTTTTTTTAATTTCTTGTTTATAGAAGCCCCCTTGAATTGGATCACCCTTCAAATCTTCAAGTAAATATGTGGTGGGAGATGTATTTTGTACTTTACGAATTCGAAAAATTTCCGTTGTCCAGTTTGGAGTATAACCTTTTTCAAAGACATGCTTATATTTACTTATTCGTACATGATCCCAATCTTTAAACTTTCCATTTGTGAATATTTTTAGATGATTGTATGATGTCATCAAAATCTGCTTTTCATTTTTAGCATTAACATCAATGGGTTTCATTTTAATGGTTCTGTGCTTCCTATTGTTATAATTATTAATCAATTCTTTGTATACTTGAAGCCATGTGTATTTTCCATTAAAACTGAACTCACGCCACATAAGTTCTTTTAATGTTCTATTAAAACGTTCCACAATAGATGCTTTAAGAGTACTAAATGTTGAGTAATGATTAATTTCATATCGTTTCATTAATTCTCTAAATTGTTTATTAAAGAATTCATTTCCATTATCTGTTTGTAAATTCTTTGGTACTCCACGATCAGATTTTATTATTTTTTCCATTGCTCTTGTAACTTCTTCTGCATTTTTTGATTTTATTGCTTCACCCCATCCATATTTAGAAAAGGTATCTATAACTGTTAATAGATACCTAAAGCCTTTATTCGATGATGCATATGCCCCCATTTCAACTAAATCAGCCTGCCATAAATCATTAATACCCTTTACTATAACTCTACGTCTTGGAAAATTCTTGAATGATGGTCGATGTAATTCATTTACAATATCTCGTTTACTCATGACTTTATTTGATTTGCTACAAATGGTTTCTTCTCTAAAGATTCAGTTTCACTTTTTAAAACTGCAGTCGGTGCAATGATATAATTGAAAATGTTACTTTCTATTTCATTTATATCCTCTACTATCTTATTAATAGTTTTCAAGAGATAGTCCAATTTTTTAGAAATTTCACTCACTTTTCCCTCAATATTATTGATTCGAGGTCTTAATCTAAAGATTTCTTGTTTCTGTGGTTGTTTAGAAATTTCACTAGATGTATTCTGTATTAGTTTACTTATTTCATCATCAACATAAAATTTTGTTGCAATATCATTTTCATGAATGGGGGGTAGGGAATTCTTAAATCGTTTCCTCTGAATATTTAAATGTCCATCATAATCATTGAGTATACTTTGAAATTTTTCCACACCTTTTGTTATATCTCTTGAGTACTCTTTCTCATTTAAAAAACAACCAAACTTATCAACTGTCATTTTAATTATAAAATAAATAATGAAAGAACGGTATATTTATGTATGATCCACATTAATTGTTAAGACCTCTTCTTCGTTTTTACGATGTGAAAATGGACTACCTCGAAGAATCGTTCCATCTATTTGTATCTGATCAGAACGATTGATTGGTGTGGGTTTTTTCCGTAAATTTTGATTTATGAAATTGTTAAGATTTTCCATTTTATCAAGAAGCTCTTTTAATCTATTATGTATATACTCCATTTGAGTTAGCATTTTTATTACTTTACTTTCCAACTCTGATACTCTTTTATTTCGTTGATGAAATGATTTAGTTATAGTTTCGATTTGTTGTGATTTCGCTTCGTTAATTTTCTCATCTACATAAAATTTATTAGCCAAATCATTTCCATTTATTGGATTTGAAGAGTTTTTAATTCTTTTTTTCTGAACATTTATGTGACCATCAGTATCTAGATTTAAACCTGTAAGACTCTCAACTTCCCTTTTGAAAAGTGAGGAAAAATCTCTATCATTTGAAAAGTGACCAAACTTGTCAATAGACATTTTACTATTAAACAAAATGAGAAAATGTTTTCCATTTTATTAATATATTATTTTTGCTTCACGCAATTCTTCTATTATTGAAAGAATTTCATTTGTATGGTTATTATTACCAGCAGCTCTTGATGCCATTAAGAGTTGTAATCTTTCAACAAGTTCATTCACATTATCCCAATATACATAATTTGGTTGTAATTTTTGTAGTCTCATATACCCAGAACCAGTATATTCTTTATTTACTGAAGACGAAGATATTAATGGTTTAATAATTGAAGAATATTTTTTAGAACGATTTCCTTTTATTTGACCATCTGGTTGATAGTTTCTTTTGAGAGCACTTGTTTCAATTAAAATGTTTCTATATGATTCTAAATCATTCTTAGTATAATCCTTAGGTCTGTTATGAAAAATTAAAGAGTATAAACCAGGTGATAGAGTCCAAAAATTTCCGCTTCCTAATTCCATTTCATTTTTTTTAATTTTAAGCGTACTATTACCCAACATTAAAATATTATTTTCTTCTCTTGGTCCATAACTATTATCTAAAATCTTTTCTTGTTTTAACTGATTAATGTTGATATTATACTTCACCCCGGTTTCTTCATATACACTTTCATTTAAATCATCTATATGAGAGTGTTGTGAAACATCAGATTCGTCTATAAGAGACTGTTGTGAAACATCAGATTCGTCTATAAGAGATTGCTGAGAAATGTCAGATTCATCTATGTGAGAGTGTTCTGAGTAAGCATCAACATACGCATCACTCTCATCATCACTTTCAATTACTCTCTCCTGTACCCTTTTATTACTTTTAGGTACGTTTATTTTCTCTTTCTTAAATTTGGTCTTAACATTGTGTGTATCATTAATATACTTTTTTTTTTTTTATTTAATTTTTTATTTTCATTTAGTAATTCATTTAAAGGTTCTGTAATAGGTTTAAAAGTTTCCTCCAAATTTGATACGTTCTCATTTTTTATTTGCTTCAATTCATTAAATTTTCTTTTTAATGAATTCCTACTTTTCGTCAACTGTTCTAAAAGATTTCGCTTCATTGTTCTAGTTTTCTCTGATACTCATGTGGTACTGGGGGAAAATGTAGTATAATATAAATATTTATAACAAAGTGTTTTGAGTTTAATGAAATTTTATTTTTATTTGAGAAAATAAGTACATTAATAATATTAAAATTGAATACATTTTAAGCTTTATTTGAGAAAATAAGTACATTAATAATAATATTAAAAATGAATACATTTTAAGCTTTATTTAATTCTAAATAGAGGTTGTTATCATTCCTTTTAATAATACAAAACAGATTATCTTTTATATATTCAATGGTTGAATCATCTAAAGTCGAGTATCGTTCCGGTAAGTACAGCATATACTCTTCAAGTTCAAGAGTGAGGGCCATTCCAAAGCTGGTTTTTTTACGTTGAGCTCGTCGAATAGGGTAGCACACATCCGATTCCATCTTTGTCTTTGTTAAGAGAGGCTTTGGTAGGTTAGCATTAAAATCCTTGAGTACCTTCATCATTTCTGGGTTGACCATTTGTAGTTGTTTCTTCATCTAGTTGTTTCTTCTTCTTCTTGTTATTGTTTTTATAGTTGTTTTTGTTGTTTGTAGTTGTTTTTATAGTTGTTTTTGTTGTTTGTAGTTGTTTTATAGTTGTTTTTATAGTTGTTTTTTTTCTTCTTGTTATTGTTTTTGTTGTTTGTAGTTGTTTTTATAGTTGTTTTTGTTGTTTGTAGTTGTTTTATAGTTGTTTTATAATTGTTTTTATAGTTGTTTTTATAGTTGTTTTTTTCTTCTTGTTATTGTTTTTGTTGTTTGTAGTTGTTTTATAGTTGTTTTTATAGTTGTTTTTTTTTTCTTGTTATTATTGTTTCAACTGTTTTTCTTGTTTGCGAGATGATTTAGATTAAAACTTGCAACTTAAAACTTAGGTTGAGACTGTTTACAAGTGGTTTTTCAAATGCGACTTAAAATAACTTTTGATCGAGTTTTTATACCTTTTGGTAAACTAACCCTCCTTTTTCTATCTCTTTCTTGATTTAGAATTGACCAATCATAACAGCGAATAGCATGTGGAATAGAGTGAGTTTCAAGAATCATAGAGAATCAAAGAGAAGTCACTTGACCATAACGAGAAAGTTAGGGAGAGATAGAGAGTAAGAATTGGAGGGAGAGGTGTCCACAGTTGGTACTATTGAAAACTTGTTTTCTCTCATAATTATAGTTAATATTATTCCCCAAGTATTTCACAACTTCTTTTGGGGGCTGTAAATTTCCAAAACTATCAAAATAATGTATACTGTTTTTATTTTTGTTGTAAGCTACCCAATGTGTACCATTTGATGAACTATCATCTAGGTTTATAATTCCTGACTCTTCTCTCCACGGAGATTTTGGTAGTGAGTCTCTCATAAACACACCTCGGAAATGTGGAATATACTTTTGAGCAAAATTCCAAATTTCAAAATTTGAAAGCGGTTTTTTAGGTAGCTTAGTAATCAGTTTTTTGGATTTCCTCTAAATGGATTGAGATATAATCCATAACCTTTTCTATAAGGTTTTAGAAACATACCTTCACCCACCTTAATACTTTCCATTTTTGTATTATGTCGTTTACTCTCTTCTAATTGTTTTTTTCCAATATTTGCATTATTAATAGTTTTAACAATGGCTGCACTACCAGAGGCAAGACTACCTAATGCACTTAATGCAGTCAAAATGGGTACAATAGGTAAAAAACCACCAATTTTCGGTACATTAATAACGCGAGGAATCTTAATTTTTTTTTTTTTATTTCTACCAATTGTTTTACTGACTGCCTTACGCGCAACCTTGATTGCACTCATTAGATCTAGTGGTTTTTGAGTTTTCAATGCCCGCATTCCTGTTTGGACAACATTTGAAAAACTCTTTACCTTTGATCTCCTCTTCTTACATTTTCTCTTTGTTTTCTTCTTCACACCCATTCCGAATTTCTTTTTTGTTTTCATAATATTTGTAACCAAGTATGCTGCTGTTTTCTCCGCAATACTACTATCTTTTGTTCCAACACGTTCCCACGCTTTATTTATTAATATTGCATCAGCCTTATGTCGATCAGCTAGATCCTTATTTTGTGAATATGCAATATCATGTACTCTACAAGCTTCATCCAATTGATTTATCCCACGATCACCGCGCTCCAACCTTTGTTTAAGCTTTGTTCCAGGTCCACAAAAATTATAGCCAGGAATATGTGCTTCAAATGGAAGTGTGTTAATTATTTTGTTGATAATACCACTACCTCGTTTCAAGTTTGAACTCTGACTGCAACAATTATAAAAACTTTTACCCATTTTATATAATGTTTAATCAAGGAGCATTTCTCATCGAATGAACTACATTACAGACGTGAATATGCGTTTAATACGTCAAAAACAAGAAATCTATGTTAGAAATATCGAGGGTAGTGATCAATCATTTAAAAATTCAGTTCCACGACATAGTTCTTTATTACCCAATACAATAAGAGCATTGGTTGTCGGTCCGTCAAACTGTGGAAAAACAAATGTTATGCTCAGTCTTATTGAAAGTCCAAACGGTCTTAAATTTGAGAATATATATGTATTCTCAAAGAGTTTATATCAACCAAAGTATGAGTATTTAGAGAAACTAATTAAACCGATAAAAGGTATGGGATATTATACATTCTCACAAAATGATGAAGTTTTACTACCCGCTAAGGCTAAAGAAAACTCTATTATGATTTTTGATGATGTTGCTTGTGAAAAACAAAACAATATTCGTTCATATTTTTGTATGGGACGTCATAAAAATATAGATTCTTTTTACCTATGTCAAACGTATACTCATATTCCAAAACATCTAATACGTGATAATGCGAATATGATTATAATGTTTAAACAAGATGATTTAAATATGCGACATATATATCGTGATCATGTAAATACTGATATGTCTTATGATTCATTTATGAAAATTTGTCAAAAGTGCTGGAGTGATAAATACGGATTCCTCATAATAAGTAAAGATAACGATATGGAAAAAGGAAGATATAGGAAGGGTTTTAATGAATTTATAATTATTTGAGAATATAAGTTTCGTTCTGTAGGCTATATTTTCACAGTTCATTATTAGATTCCAAAATGAGTAGATCATTCACTCTTACACTAAATGGTAATGAACCCATTACAAACATTACTTATTTCCCACCCATAGAACTGACGAATGGTGACTATGAGTGTGCACTCATTGACTTTCATATGTACAACTCTATACCCAATGTTGATATAAATAATAATCTATTTCATATTGGTGATAAAGTTATTCAACTCCCCATAGGATCATATGAACTCAATGATATTTATGATTTTCTAAAAAATAAACTAAATGATTATGATCTTGAGAAAACATTTCAAATGGAAAGTAATAATAACACACTTCAAGTTCATATTACAACTACCAAGGAACCTATTTATTTTAATAGAAACAACTCCATTGGGCAATTGCTTGGTTTCAATAAAAAAATAATCTACCCCGACCTGAAAAAAACCTATATATCGGATCAACCTGTTAACATTTTAAAAATAAACACAATACGTTTAGTATGTAATATTGTGAGCGGATCATATATTGATAGTAGGCAAGATCATTCATTATACGAATTCGGAATTAATGTTCCACCGGGCTATAAAATGAATATCACACCACACAATCTCATTTACTTACCAGTCAACACTAGAGAAATAAGTACACTCTCTATACACATAACTGATCAGAACGGTGAACTTATTAATTTACGCGGTGAAAACTATACAATTCGTTTACATTTAAGACTAATACAATGATTGTATATAATAAAAGAGATGATACTTACCATCATCAGCACACTTTCAAACATAAAGTTATAGGAAGAGGATCGAAAGTAAAAAGACACACAATTACATTAAAAAACAAGTTAATTCTTAAATCATTGGGCTTCAAAGTACGAGTTTAACTAAAGTTATGGGTCTGAATGAAATATTGGTGGTACGAGAAAAACCTTTCTCTGATGATAGTATATCGAAGAAAGAATATCACAGTTATTCACCCTATCAACAATCATTTAAACCGAATGATGAGATAAGAATTACAATTCAAAATCAAGATTTATATGTACTCCCCCATGAGAGTCTTCTAAATTTTCAAGGAGATATTACTCTAATTAAGGAAGGGGGGGCGGTAGAAACTCAAAATGTTATTGGGAGGATGAGAAATAATTGCATGGCATACTTTTTAGATGAAATACGTTATGAAATAAATGGTGTTGAGATAGATAGAACAAGGTTTAGTGGTATTACTTCTACAATAAAAAACTTTGTTTCTTTAAATCAATTTGAAAGCAAGAGACTTTACAATTCTGGATGGAGTGGAGGATCCGATTTCAATTTAAGCCCCAACTTTAACTTTTCAATACCCCTTAAAAATCTACTTGGATTTGCTGAAGATTTCAAAAAAGTTTTATTAAATTGTAAACATGAACTAGTACTATTGATATCAAAAAATTTAAATGATGTACTTGAGGAAGATAAAAATGAGAATGGAGTAAGAGTCGGAAAATATCATCTCAATATGACTAATATTACATGGAAAATTCCTCATATAACACCCAGCGATTCAACGAAAATTAAAATGTATGATATTATAAAAAGTGGATCCAATCTACCGATTGCATTCCGTAGTTGGGATACATACATTAATCCTAAACTAAGTAATGGAACACATCATGTTTGGAATGTTAAATTAGCGGCTAACCGCGAACGTCCACGTTTTGCTTTAATTGCATTTAAAGATAATCACCATCTGATTACAAACAATTTAAGAAATCTAAAGGTCTACTTAAACTCTGAAACATATCCCTACGATGACTTGAATTTGGACTTTGAGAAAGAACGATTTGCCCACCTTTATGAAATGTATTGCAAGTTTCAAACTAGCTACTATAATCGAAGTGAATCTCCTTTACTATCACCTGCAGAGTTTAAAGCTAAAGCTCCTATTATCGTAATAGACTTATCATATCAAAATGAAATGGTTAAATCGGGACCCATTGATGTTAGGATTTCAATTGAACTTAGCAAGCCCGCTATCGAAAATGTTCAAGTATATTGCGTGCTGATACATGATCGATTAGTTGAATATAACCCGTTGAATGGTCTAGTTCAGCGGATTGTCTAACAAACAATCAAGTAATCATGAGTGAAGATATTGTTGCAATTGATGTTCAAGGATTTCAAGGGAATAATAATAAATTTATTCTAAAAGAAATTGGAGTCGTATTCAAGAACGAAACAAACTTGAACTCTAATTTTCTCATACACTCTCCACATGATTTTATTGAATTGAATAAAAAATGTAGAAAAACAGCTACTTGGTTAACAAAAAAACATCATAAAATTTATTGGAACGATGGAGTATACTTTTTCAAAGAAATACAAATGTATTTAAGAGAAATAATTAGAAAAAAGGAAATAATTTGTAAAGGATATCAAAAAAGGTTATTCATACAAAAATTTTTAAAAATTGATGATGTAATTAACATTGATGAAATTGGATGTCCCTCTCTAAAAATAATGGATGGAAAACACTTGCCATATTGCTCATTACATGCTCTAGATGGTGTCTGCTCACTCAACAATGCTCATAAAATCTTAAACTTTTACACAAAAGAAAACTGCTAGCAACAACAACTTTTCATCATTCATTCTTTCATTCACAATTTGTGGGTCGAGAAAAGAAGTTTACGAAATGTCGGATTCTAATAAAAATCTTAATATACCGAATTATTCTTCCTTGATAAATAAAATTAATTTATTTATCAATACATTTGGAAATATGATTTCAAAAGAGGACTTGAAATTACTGTTGGAGTCAAAGGACATGTTCATGAGTATTGACGTGAAGGAGTTTATAAAAACAACATTTGGAGAACATTTTAATTTATGTAAATTTTCTAATGATAATATAGAAACGTGTGCTTGTTTTCATTTTGTAATTCAACAATATAAAGTTAGAAAATTAATTTCATCATATATTGAAATTCTAAAATAAAGAAAAAACTAAAAAAAAAAATCTATTGTTTTGATTTTGTTTTTGAGGGTGGGTCTATCAACAGCTGTTGTATTATTTAACAGCTGTTTTCTAAGTATAATACAACGATTTATATCCAACAGACTTTAGTTTAAGATAAACATTCAACCTATTACGTTGAAAGAAAAAAAATGATTTCCTCAAAAATTGAAGAGTTCTTAAAAGAGTATGGGAGTGAGATCTTCAAGGAACATGTTTCGAGGTTGAAATCATTTCATACATTTTTTAAAGATGTTGAAGCCACCCCAGTAATTCATTCCAAGTATGGGGAACACCTATCATCCTGTGCATGGGCATATGATGATTGTAAAGTCGGACCTGACACCTGCAGGTGTATGCATATTGAAAAGAAAGAAGAAGATGTCCAAAAACTGATGGAACGATACATTAATTTGTTTAAAAAACTCAATGGACACTAATGTTACATGAATATGATTAAATAAATAAAAACGCATTTGACTAAATAAACGATCTCATTTGTTTTTGTACAACCACAAATTCTAGGCATGACCCCTCCCTCACACTCCTACACACAAATTCTAGGCATGAGAAAACACACCTCCCTCACACTCCTACACACAAATTCTAGGCATGAGAAAACACACCTCCCTCACACTCCTACACACCACAATTCTAGGCATGAGAAAACACATCTCCCTCACACTCCTACACACCATAACCAATCACAAATTCTGACACCTGTGTGCATCTTAACGGACCCCTCTCTCACACTCCTACACTGTGTGCATCTTAACGGACCCCTCCCTCACACTCCTACACACAAATTCTAGGCATGAGAAAACACATCTCCCTCACACTCCTACACACCATAACCAATCACAAATTCTGACACCTGTGTGCATCTTAACGGACCCCTCTCTCACACTCCATTTTTCCCCTCCAACTTTCTCCCACACTTTTATTGATTAATTATGTTAATTAGGTCATTATAACACCTATGTGCATCTTAACGGTCACCACACACTCCATTTCCCCCCCACGTTTCTCCCACATTGGTGCTAATTAGGTCAATGTGCAGCCATGCGTGACTAATAGGTGCTAATTGATTTGACACGATCAATTAAAAGTGAGCCAGCATCCGTATTAACCTACTACTTATATAAAGGCATAGAATTTTTTTTTTAATTGTTTAATTTTTTTTATTTTTAGTTTAAGGTTAAGTATTTTTGTATTTGTTTATTAATTCAAAAGCTTTAATTCTAAGGTATGGTGCCTGGTGACATTGACATGTATCCGGACCCTCTCTTACATCATTAGTCGGCCCAAGGACATGATAGCATATGTATGCCATATTTGGATTTTCTCTCACCAACTTTCTCCATCCCTTGAAGTTTGGAGAAAATCATCTCCAGGGTCTGTCGATGATCCTCAAAAATGAAATAACCATATTTCTTTGAGGAAATTGGTGATTTCATTACACACGTCGTGTGTTGGTAGATCATGTTGTTTTGATGTGTCTTGATGTTTTGTTGATGTATAGATGTTTTTGTTGTTGTATAGATGTTCTTTTGTTGTTGTATAGATGTTTTTTGTTGTTGTATAGATTGTTTTTGTTGTTTAATTGATTAAATGTTATTAGCTGGTTTCTAGTTGTTTAACTGTATAGATGTTTTTGTTGTTGTATAGATGTTTTTTGTTGTTGTATAGATGTTTTTGTTGTTTAATTGATTAGATGTTATTAGCTGGTTTCTAGTTGTTTAACTGTATAGATGTTTTTTGTTGTTGTATAGATGTTTTTTGTTGTTGAATAGATGTATTTGTTGTTTAATTGATTAGATGTTATTAGCTGGTTTCTAGTTGTTTAACTGTATAGCTGTTTTTGTTGTTTCTTGTTGTTGTTGTATAGATGTTTTTTGTTGTTGTATAGGTGTTTTTTGTTGTTGTATAGATGTTTTTGTTGTTTAATTGATTAGATGTTATTAGCTGGTTTCTAGTTGTTTAACTGTATAGCTGTTGTTTCTTGTTGGTTGCTGATCCAGTGAACTTTCAATTTGAACTGAAGTTCCTTTTCACCAACTTCTCATTTATATCCCCTCTTCATATGGGGGATCATGTATTCTTCTCCACCACCATCCCTTCCTCGCAATCTAACTGCATATCTCCCTTTGAGACGTTTAGTTAGACAAATGTAAATGTGACTAGAAACCGAGTAGTCAAAAACCTGCTTGCTACGCGCTGATCACTTTCACCTGATCGCTCCCTCACAATCATCCCTTTGAGACGTTTCAGTTAGACAAATGTAAATGTGTCTAGTAACCGACGTAGACAAAAACCTGGTTGCTAGGCACTGATCACTTTTACCTTCCCTCCCTCGCCAACAAATATTCGAAGGAATCAACCAATCAAAATAATGCAAGTCAAATTTACTCATATTAAATTTAAGGAAAATCTTGTCATCAACCAATCAAACTTTCCACCTCTAATTTTTTTATTTTTTACAAACTATAGTTTAAGTTCATACTAATAAGCTTTCCTCAAAGTTATATTTAAGGTAGAATTTCGTTCAATTCAGATTAATTCAGTATAATCAAATTTTCGTGAAGTGAACTACGGTTTTTACTAGTTTCGAAAAACAGTAAAGTGATCTTATCAACGAGTTTACCTCAATTGAAAAGTGGCTTTGTGAGAACAATTAAATTACAATTACAAATAAATAATAAATAAAATGAATAACCAAACCCAAAAATATTGCGAGTCGTGCCGTCGTTTCATCCCGGTGGGAGTTCAATGGAATCACCATGCTCGCACCGCGGAGCACAAGATGAATGCTGTGATACCTTTGGATGGAAGAATCAAAAAGATTTCGGATGGATTCAAGGGTCGAATCCTTCATTATATGTTTGTTAATGAAGGAGAGGAATTAAGATACCCGGAAGAGTTCCTCTTCGAAGCAGGAGGGGCTTTAAAATCTCATTTAATTAATGTGCTTCAAAGCTAGTGTCCGGTAAAGATTTTGATTTAGCGGAATATATGCTATGATAGTCGGATAAAAACGGAGACAAACAAAGACAAAGCAAAATGGAAGTGGTGAGGAGAAATTTATCAAAGCTACGTGTCCGGTAAAGTTAATTTTGAGCTTTTTGCGGAATATATGCTAGTGAAAGATGATGATTTAAAAACGGAGACTAAACAATTCCAAAGCAAAATGGAAGTTGTTACTAGCCACTCGGATTTAGACCGCATATTCGCCAATCACTCAGACCATCTTAAAATAAAAATGGAAGAGTTTCAGGAAAGGGATAGCGGGTGGACCCTACTCCGCATAATTCGATTGGAAATGAATTTCAATAAATATAACCCGCTTTCTGGATCCTCATATATCCCAACACCACCCAAGCTTTTTGCGAAAAAAGCAATAATTAATGTCCAAAATAAAAATGACTCATACTGCTTTAAATGGACTTTGATTTCGGCGCTTACAAATCTAGAAAGTAACCGTAGTAAATGCTACACATATAAAGTTGATATAACGGCCGAAAGATTTGTTTTAACATCTGGAATAAATTTGGACTTCAGTGGGTTGATATTCTCGCTCAAAATAAAGGACATAGACATTTTCATTTAAAAAAAACGTTACATTGAGCATTAACGTTTTTGGATACGACGAGGAAAGTGAAACTATAATTGGACCTCTTTATCAATCTGGAGTTGAAACCGACGCACATAAATATACTTTTTGGAAGGAAAGGATTGTGGGGGGTTATTTTTTGTGTTTCTTTCTTTGGCCCTCTTTATCTCTCTGGAGTTAAAACCGACGCACATAAATATACTTTTCCTGGAAGGAAACGGATTCGGTCACTACACATGGATAAAAAATATTTCAAAGTATGAATTTTTACTCGTTATAGATTTACTTTTACTTGTTATTTTTTCATTATTTGCTATATTTTTTTTATTTAATAGACTTACGTCTGCACAAAGAGGATCTACATAAGGGACAGACATGGTTTTGCAATACCTGCTTAAATTTTTCATCAAGTGCAAGTCGCGCACTTCGTCACAAGGAGCTTTGCAGTGGAAAGGTTGCCACTCTCCCAAACCCATATAAGTCGACATTAAAGTATACGGCACTGCGTCATCAACTAAAAGTACCGTTCGCAGTGTATGCAGATTTCGAGTGCATACTTCGTCGTATAAATATTGATGTAAGTCCTAAACTATTTAATCTAAATGAACATGTACCAATTTCATACGCTTACTTTATAAAGTGTTCATATGATTCTAGTTTAGATAAATTCGTAATGGAAACGGGAGGTAATTCAGCTATAAATTTTGTCAATTCCCTTGTAAATAACTTAAAAACTATTCATTCAAAATTTATTTTTTAAACATTTGAGTAAAGTTGTTCCCATAGTAATGTATCCAGTGGATGAATATGATTTTGAGGATGCCCTTAATTGTCATATTTGTGAAAAGGCTTTAGCGGATGATAGGGTTCGAGATCATTGTCATTATACAGGTAGATACAGGGGTGCAGCTCATTCTAAATGTAATTTAGATTTGAAAACGTCTAATTTTATTCCAGTTTTCTTCCACAATTTTTCCAAGTATGATTGTCACTTGTTTATCAAAGAATTGACACTTTTACCTGGAGAAATTAAAGGTATTCCCATAAATAAGGAACACTTTATTTCAGTAATGAAAACAATTGAAAATGAATGTGGAAAGAGTTTTGAGATAAGGTTTCTAGACACATTTAGATTTATGACATCTAGTCTAGATGCATTAGCAGCCAATTTGGAAGATGATCAACTTAAATCAGTAAGATCACATTTTAATTGTGAAAATGAATTTAGACTTATGCGGAAGAAGGGTGTATTCCCATATGAATATCTTGATTCAGAGCATAGACTGGAGGAAACTAGTAATTTACCATCAAGAGATCAATTTTATAATCAGTTTACTGAAAAGCAATGTTCTCAAGAGGATTACAGTCATGCTGTTAAAGTTTGGACACAATTTTCCTGTAAATCTCTAAAGGATTATCTAGAGATTTATTTAAAAACTGATGTATTATTATTAACTGACGTTTTTGAAAACTTCCGTTTAATTTGCATGAAAATTTATTCTCTTGACCCAGCTCATTTTTATACAACACCAGGTTTATCTTGGCAGGCAATGCTGAAAACCACACAAATTGAGTTAGAGTTAATAACTGATATTGATATGTATAAATTTATACAAAGTGGAATTCGGGGTGGTTTGGTACAATGCTGTCACAGATATACTAAAGCAAATAATAAATATTTAAGTGACTACGATGATAGTAAAGAGTCATCATTTTTAATGTATTTAGATGCAAATAATTTGTATGGTTGGGCAATGTCTCAACCTTTACCTTACCAAGGGTTTAAGTGGCTGTCTCCCATAGACATGGAAAATTTAATAGTAGAAAATATTCCAAGCGATGGACATTATGGTTATATTTTAGAAGTGGATTTGGACTATCCATACAGTATCCATGATTTACATAGTGATTTACCGTTTTGTTCAACAACAAAGTTAGCCACTAATAGCGAAAAAGTAAAAAAATTAATTGCCGACCTCGGAAATAAAAAAAATTATATCATTCATTATAAAAATTTACAGCAATGTTTGCTTAATGGGTTGCAGTTAAAAAAAATTCATAGAGGGATACGTTTTGAGCAAAAACCTTGGCTCAAAACGTATATAGACCTTAACACCCAATATCGTCAAAAAGCTAAAAATTCATTTGAAAAAGATTTTTTTAAATTATTAAATAATGCAGTCTACGGTAAAACCCTCGAAAATATCGAGAAACGGGTTGACATTAAAATAGTTTGTGATTGGGATCCTCCACAGAATAATAATATTAATAAAAGTGGTCGTAAGAAATTATGTGCACGAGAATTAATTTCCAAATTTAATTTTCAAAGTGCCACAAAACTACAGAATGATTTCTATACAATTCAAATGAGAAGAATGTCATATGTATACGATAAACCCATGTATCTTGGGTTTACAGTACTAGAGTTATCAAAGTGGAACATGTATAATTTCCACTATCAGTATATGAAACCAAAATTTCAAGATAATATAAGATTAAATTACATGGATACAGATTCCTTCATCTATACAATTAAAACTGATGACTTTTATAGAGATATTCGGGATGATATAGAATTCAAATTTGATACATCTGGATATTCCGAAGAAAGAGCTAAATTATATAATTTTAAAATATGCAATAAAGCGGTATTAGGTGTTTTTAAAGATGAGCTTCATGGTAGACCAATGTCAGAGTTTGTTGGTCTCCGCCCTAAGGTTTATTGTTATAAAATTGATTCTATGGACAAATCGTTTATGAAATCTAAGGGAGTAACGAGAACAGCATTAGAATACCTAGATATTGAAAAATATAAAAAGGTTCTTTTCACTGAAAATCGATTGTATGGCAGCATGTCAGTTTTTAGATCTAAAAATCATACCATAAATACTTACAAAATGACAAAAATAATTCTTGATGGTAATGATACGAAGAGAAAAGTTGAGGGTGATAAATTTTCTACACTTCCTTATCATCATAGGGACTTAATAGAAAGGGAACTCATATCAAATGTTAAATTCCTTGAGGGAGAGTCACTTGTTTTGGGGAGACAGCTAGATGAAATAGAAAGTCTTGAATTCCAGACTGAGCAACAGAAAATATTACTCAACTACCTAAAAAAAGAAATTGAAAATGTTGAACATGATTTACTTTACAAGTCACTTGAACTTGAAATGTTTTATAATGAATTACCCCCCGACCCCAAAAAACAGAAACAATTTTAGATTTAACGTTACAAAATATTTATTTAATTAATAAGTTTGAAAAATTATATAATCTTGAACAATATTTATAAATGCTTATATATTTTGTTAGTATAACATTAAGTTAAACGAATAACAATTACATTTCAAATAAATTGAGTATTAAAGTGTAATATTTGGGATGTGATGGGAATGTGTTGGTTATTTGATTATACATTTGGTGAGTATATTTTATTTGATTGCTTTTGTAACCGTTGTCTATATAGATATTTCCCCAGTTCTAATTCATGTGGATTTATTTCAGCTTCAGAATCAGAATCCCCTTCTTCAACAGATACATCTTCTTCTTCTTCTTCTGTTTCTTCTTTCTCGTTTTTTTTCTTTATTTCCCCTAAATGTTTTAGATAATAACCCAACTCTACTTGATCAGGAGTAATTTCGTTATTTTCATTACTCTCAATGTTATCAATGTTAATGTTTATATTTTGATGGTACAGTTGGGTAATACCATCATCAGTTAAATTAAAGCTAGAAATATTATTAGAATTTGAATTTACTGAAACTACGTTAGATCCTAAAAGGTGAACATATTCAACTGAAATGAGAAAAACGAGTTAATAAAATGAATTATTATATACTAAAGTAAATTAACTCGCCTTTTGTTTTGTTTAATCTATTATTTTCTTGAGGAATTTTTATATCCTTCTGAAATAAAATAAGAAACATGTTATCCCTAATTCATATAAAAGTTGTTGCTATTCAACAACTCGCTACACTCTAATAAGCATAATTTTCCCCCATCAGAGTCTATACCACCTAAGTCTAGTTCCTCAATTGTTATAACCTCTCTTTTACCTATGTTCTTGGGTGGAGGTGGTAAATCTATAGTTTTAGGTAGAAGTGGATAGTAAAATAATTCTTCATCGATTTCTACGCAGTTTATATGTACCTTGTACATTTCTAGATGAGAATGTTTTTTTAATCTTTTTGAAACGTAATGACATTGGATTCTTAAAGTGAAAAGGTTTCTATATCCGAGTTTATAATATCTATCGAAACCTCTGTTTCCTGTCACAATAGTTCCACCCTCTCTATTTTCCCTTTCAAGCAAGTCTGATTTAAACTTTTCTAACAATTCTTTTTTAAGAAAAGTATATTTTTTATCTACACTACGCTTTTCTGTTTTGTTTAAAATTGATGACTCTTGACTTACATTATCATTAATATTTTCGTCTACTTCATTTACTGTCGCGAATATATGCTTGGAGGGTGACGACAAATCTTCATACTCATCATACATTTGAAAATTAGCTGGTGGTGGTGGTGTTGTTGCTTCTGTGGCTGTCGTAGTTGTCGTAGTTGTTGCTTCTGTCGTAGTTGTTGCTTCTGTCGTAGTTGTTGCTTCTGTTGTTGTTCCTTCTGTGCTTGTTGTTGCTTCTGTTGTTGATGTTGCTTCTGTTGTTGATGTTGCTTCTGTTGTTGATGTTGCTTCTGTTGTTGTTGTTGCTTCTGTTCATTCATTTTTTATTGTTATTGCTTCTGTTCATTCATTTTTTATTGTTATTGTTATTCTTACCTTGTGAGGTTTTTAGTTTACTCTCTAACTCCTCAATGTTATTTATATTCGCTAAGGAACTGTTCTTAAAAAGATACAAATTCAGCTCAATATTCAAAACATCGTCGTTAGGGAGTGAAATTCGAATAATTGCGGTATTCGTTGTCTCGTTGTAAGTCGTTAGATGTGTAGTGGGTATTACACCCATTTCCACTACTCCTAATACACAAACTATTATCAAAAATAGTTTCGTTATTTTATTACTTTCCATTTTTACACACTCAATTTTAAATCAAGTTTGAGGTTTAAATTTTTTTTATTTTTCACTTTTATACGAGCAATCAGTTTTTAAATTTTTTCACCGTCTCGTCTTGGTTGCGTTCGCTACTGAAAAAATCATGAACGCCCCAGCGATATTTATACAAGATTTTCAGTATATAACTCTAATGTAAACGAACAAAGGGATGAGGCAATCATACATACATATGCTGGCGAACCAGTCCAACAAACAGAAACAATATATACCAACCTTGACTAAACATTCTTATCGCCCTCCACACGCCCTCCACAGAAAGTAGAACATTCTATCAGTCTTTGCGTGTGCGTATGTGGAAACTATTTTTGACTTTGTACACGTAGGGTGCTGCCTTTCGATGCGGGCGATTGTGTCTGGAAACTATTTTTGATGTTGTGTACGTACATGAGCATGCGAGTCTGATCATAATTATAGAAACCACCTTGTATTGGATTACCTTCGAAGTCTTTTTTATCTACACTACGCTTTTCTGTTTTGTTTAAAATTGATGACTCTTGACTTACATTATCATTAATATTTTCGTCTACTTCATTTACTGTCGCGAATATATGCTTGGAGGGTGACGACAAATCTTCATACTCATCATACATTTGAAAATTAGCTGGTGGTGGTGGTGTTGTTGCTTCTGTGGCTGTCGTAGTTGTCGTAGTTGTTGCTTCTGTCGTAGTTGTTGCTTCTGTCGTTGTTGTTGCTTCTGTTGTTGTTCCTTCTGTGCTTGTTGTTGCTTCTGTTGTTGATGTTGCTTCTGTTGTTGATGTTGCTTCTGTTGTTGATGTTGCTTCTGTTGTTGTTGTTGCTTCTGTTCATTCATTTTTTATTGTTATTGCTTCTGTTCCTTCATTTTTTATTGTTATTGTTATTCTTACCTTGTGAGGTTTTTAGTTTACTCTCTAACTCCTCAATGTTATTTATATTCGCTAAGGAACTGTTCTTAAAAAGATACAAATTCAGCTCAATATTCAAAACATCGTCGTTAGGGAGTGAAATTCGAATAATTGCGGTATTCGTTGTCTCGTTGTAAGTCGTTAGATGTGTAGTGGGTATTACACCCATTTCCACTACTCCTAATACACAAACTATTATCAAAAATAGTTTCGTTATTTTATTACTTTCCATTTTTACACACTCAATTTTAAATCAAGTTTGAGGTTTAAATTTTTTTTTTATTTTTCACTTTTATACGAGCAATCAGTTTTTAAATTTTTTCACCGTCTCGTCTTGGTTGCGTTCGCTACTGAAAAAATCATGAACGCCCCAGCGATATTTATACAAGATTTTCAGTATATAACTCTAATGTAAACGAACAAAGGGATGAGGCAATCATACATACATATGCTGGCGAACCAGTCCAACAAACAGAAACAATATATACCAACCTTGACTAAACATTCTTATCGCCCTCCACACGCCCTCCACAGAAAGTAGAACATTCTATCAGTCTTTGCGTGTGCGTATGTGGAAACTATTTTTGACTTTGTACACGTAGGGTGCTGCCTTTCGATGCGGGCGATTGTGTCTGGAAACTATTTTTGATGTTGTGTACGTACATGAGCATGCGAGTCTGATCATAATTATAGAAACCACCTTGTATTGGATTACCTTCGAAGTCTTTGCGTGTGCGTATTTGTATACGTATGGTGGATTTTGACTGGAAACTATTTTGATTTTGTACATAAGCTGATACATGAGCATGGCGGCCTGAACATATTTTTCTGTTGCTGAGTTGATTAGTATATGGAGCATATATTTTTTTTTTTGTTTTGTTTATTTTCAATCCGAATAAGAGTTGTTCTATAAAATATTATCTTTAGATTCCCAGCTGTCATATTTTTTTGAAAACCCCAACCAACGTACACGGACTCTATTCCCGTCTCTCTTTAATATTTTTTCCACTAAATATTTGTCTGGGAAGCGAGTTTTTTTCAGTTCTTCTTTGTAGAAACCACCTTGTATTGGATTACCTTCGAAATCTTCCAACAAGTAGGTGGTAGGGTATGTGTTTCTCACATTTATTATTTTAAAAATTTCTGTAGTCCAATTCGGCGTATAGCCCTTTTCAAACACATGTTTATATTTACTGATGCGTACATAATCTCCATTACGCAATTTCCCCACACTAAACATTTTGAGATGATTGTAGGCTGTTTTTAAAATGTGTTTTTCATTGGAAGAATTGACGTCAATTGGGGCGACCTTAATTGTTCTATGTGGTCGTTTGTTATATATATCAATTAATTTTTTATACATATCAACCCACTTGTATGTTCCGCTAAAGCTAAATTCCCGCCACATAAGTTCCTTCAAACTTCTGTTGAAGCGTTCCACAATTGAAGCTTTTACAATTGAAAAAGTAGAATAATGGTTAATTCCATATTGTTTCATCAACGCGTTAAATTGTTTGTTAAAAAATTCAGTTCCATCATCCGTTTGTAAATTCTTTGGTGTTCCACGTCCAGATTTGAAAATTTTTTCCATTGCCATTGAGACATCTGTAGCGCTTTTTGATTTTAATGCTTCTCCCCAGGCATATTTGCTAAAACAATCCACAACAGTCAAAATATAAAAATATCCTCCGTTAAGCTTTGAATACTTTCCCATTTCCACTAAATCTGCTTGCCAGAGATCATTTATACCCTTTGTCACTACCCTTCGACGTTTAAAATTACGTCGACACGGAGCATGAATTTCTTTAACAATACCTAATTTATCACTCATAGTTTTGATACTAGAACTTTCTTACTATTGGAGTTGCAGTACCTTCTATTTCAACTGTCTGTGATTTTAAAACTGATTTCGGTTGAGTAACATATTTATAAACATAGTTCTCAACACTAGTAATCTTTGTTAACATATTGGATAGAATTTTATCAACATTATCAATCCTCCCATTATTAACTTGAACTAAATTTTCCAAAGAAGTTATTTTAGAAAGTCTTCGATTAAGGGATGTATTTATTTTCGAATTAAGGTCTCTCTTTAACGTCTCCAAGTTTTCATCGACATATTTTTTCGTTGTTGCATCCGAGTAATCTATTGGGTTCCCGCAATTTTTAATTCGTTTCTGTTGGGTATTCAGGTTATCGTCACCATCAATGTACAACCCAACAACAGTTTTAATATCTCTTTTTAAAATATCTGAATGCTCTTTTTCGTCTGAAAAGTGACCAAACTTGTCGACAGACATTTTGTTTATAAGGTAATTTAAAGTTTGTTAACCTTATTTATTCAATTAATATATAATTTTAGCCTCTCGCAGTTCTTCTATTATAGACATGATCTCGTTATTGTGATTAGTGTTGCCAGCGGCCTTTGAGGCTATTAAAAGCTGCAATCTTTCAACTAATTCATTGACGTCATCCCAATAAATATAATTGGGGTTTGCTCGTTGTAGGGTCATGTAACCAAATCCCTTTTTATTTGATTTTTTTTGTTTTGATTGAAATGGGGTGGATACAGCTGAAGGAGGTATATTTTCATTGCTCATGAACTTTTTAATAATGTTTGTATACTTGTAACCTCTAGTTCCTTTTATTCGCTTATTTGGATCAAAATCTATTCTATGTGCACTTGTCTCAGTAATGATTTCTTTATAATTTTTCAAGTCTGTGGTACTGAATTGTGTGGGTTTATTATGAACAATAAGAGAATAAAGCCCAGGAGTTAAATCCCACGTGCTTCCACTTGATAATTGTACTTTATTATTACTTATATGTAATTCACTATTTCCCAAATTTAAGGATTTAGGGGTTGATAAACTTTTTCTAGGTCCATAAGCGTTGTCCAAAACTTTTTTTCTCGATAGACTACTAATATTAAAATCATAGTCTGCATGAATTATGCTGCTAGCATCTGCTTCTATTTCTAGCGGTGTTTCTAGTGCTGTTTCTAGCGGTGTTTCCGGCTCTGATCCCAATTCAATATGTGACTGTGAAAAATATTTATCATCTGAGTCACTAGTAACATCATCATTATAAATTTTTGTTTCTCCATTTCGGCTATGATTATCATCATAGTCGTAATCATGATCATCATCATCATCATAACTTAATTGATGTTTCTTAAGCTTTTTACTGGGGGTTTCATTTTTAAATATTTCACTTTTTTGCTTTAGAACCAATGATTTATCTTCGTTTGTATTCATAAACTTTCGTTTTTTATTTTCACTAACTAGTACATTTAAGGGATCTGTTATTGGCTTAAAAGTTTCTTCCAACTCGTAAGCATTTTTTGACTTGAAATGTTTTAGATCATCGAATTTTTTCTTCAATGCATTTCTCGTTTTAGTAAGCTGACTTAAAATAAATTGACTCATTTTGTCTACTCTCAAAACTTTCACCAACGTCAGCACAATAGATGAAATACCGGTGTATGAACTATACTTTACAGGGTTACATTTCATACTAATGAAAGTTATAAAATATATATTATTTATATGTTTATATATTTTTTTTTTTGACTGAAAAAAAAATCATTTTACTGTTGTCATTTCCCTTTAATAAAAAGATGATAAAGTGTGTGTGTGTGTGTGCATGTTTTATTGAGTATAATAAATGTGTGGGTTACAAATGTTACAAATTTTATAAATATTAAACAATTATATTTAACTCCAGTTGAAGGGAATCATTGCTTCTTTTTATAACTCGATATTCCTTGTTCTTGAGCAACTTTAGATGTACATCTTTCATAGCGTTATATCTCTTAGGTAGATATAGAATATATTTATCAAGTTCCAAGGCAATGGAGTCCCCATAAACAGTTTTCTTCCTCTGCGCATTGATAATTGGATAGGTGACGTTTATACCCATCTTATTTTGTGACAGCAAGGGCTTTAATGCTTGCGTGTTGAACTCCTTTAAAACCTCCCCACGAAGAATTTCCTCCTCCATAATAGCATCCAGCTCACTTTCTGTTGGAATTGGTTGATTCATGATGTTGTTGTTGTTGGTTTGATGTTTGACCTCGAAGAAGGTGGTTTAACTGAGAAGCAAGCTGATCGACTTGACAAGTTAATGTTAAAGTTCTGACTGTAAAGTCCCAACGATTTCCGAGCTCATTTTATATCAGTTCTCAGACCGAGATTTCCATAGCAACAGGTTGTTGTTTTTCCACCCTTATTGTTTTCCACCCTTATTGTTTTTCCAACCTTGTTGTTACTTTATTTGAATGAAAGCAGGAATTTAATACACAGGTGTCCACAATTGTATGATCCAAAACGTTGTACCTGTTCATAGTTATATTTGATATCATTTCCTAAGTATTTCACAACTTCTTTTGGTGGTTGTAAATTTCCAAAACTATCAAAATAGAATATATTGTTTTTGTTTTTGTGGTAAGCTACCCAATGTGTACCCCTTGACTTTGAATCATCCAAGTTAATCACTCCACACTCATTATTTTTAGGTGTTTTTGGGAGAGAGTCTCTCATAAACACCCCCCTAAAATGCGGTATATTTCTTTGAGCAAATTCCATTATATCTATATTTGTTAATGCTCTTTTAGGTAGCTGACCAATTAGTTTTTTTGTTTCTTCATTCTCCCACCACGACTGTTGAATGGTTTTAGGTATAAGCCGTATCCATTTTTATAGGGTTTTAAGTATAGACCTTCACCCACTGAAACTTCTTCCATCTTTCGATTGTGTCTTTTATTTTCTTCTAGCTGTTGCTTAGCAATTTTTGCGTTTGTTATCAATTTTGCAACACTAGAAGTTCCAGAAGCTAAACTACCTATAGCACTTAATGCAGTTAAGATGGGTACCAGTGGTAAAAAACCCCCCATTTTGGGTACATTAATTATTCGAGGAACTTTAACGTTTTTCTTAGATCCGATTGAATTATGTATTGCTTTACGTGCAATTTTAATTGCATTAACCACATCCAGAGGTTTTCGTTTTTTTAATTCCCGACTCGCTTCTCTTACAACAGATGATAGTCTATTTATTTTCATCCTCCTACGCTTCCTCTTCTTCTGTTTTTTCTTATTTCGCTTACGAACACCCATTCCAAAATGTTTCTTTGCTTTCATAATATTAGTTACAAAATATGCTGCTGCTCGCTCCTTAAGAGAACTATCCTTCGCCTTTACTCGCTCCCAAGCCTTGTTAATTAATTCAGAATCTGCCTTATGTCGATTGCTTAGATCCTTGTTTTGTGAATAGGCAATATCGTGATCCTTGTAATGATGTAATGATCAGTCTAATTGAGAGTCCAAATGGTTTGAGATTTGAAAATATATACGTGTTTTCAAAGAGTCTATACCAACCGAAATATGATTACTTGGAAAAGCTAATAAAACCGATTAAGGGTATGGGTTATCATACATTCTCTCAGAACGAAACTGTTTATTACCCACCGAAGCAAAAAATAATTCAATCATGATTTTCGACGATGTGGCTTGTGAGAAACAAGATAATATTCGATCATATTTCTGTATGGGTCGTCACAAAAATATTGATTCTTTTATTTATGTCAAACATATACACGAATTCCAAAACATCTTATACGGGACAATGCAAATGTAATTATTATGTTTAAACAGGATGATTTAAATATGCGACACATATTTCGGGATCATATCATGCCTGACATGAATTATGAGTCATTTACGAAAATTTGTCAAAAATGTTGGGAGGATAAATATGGATTTTTATTTATAAGTAAGGATGACAATATTGATAAGGGACGATATAGAAAACGATTTGACCAATTTATTGTTCTTTAATTCTAATATAAGTTTGGGGCGGGGTTGTATGACACCCAGTTGAACAACAGATTTCAAAATGGTTAGATCATTGACTCTATCAGTGAATGGAAATAGTTCCGTTATAAACACAGTTTATTTTCCACCAATTGAATTAATCGGGGAATATGAGTGTGCGCTAGTTGAGTTTAACATGTACAACTCAATTCCCAACGTGGATGTAAATAACAATCTCTTTCATATTGGTGATAAAGTTATTATTATTCCCACCGGCTCCTATGAACTCATCGATATTTCTCAATTTATTTATAACAAGTTAAAGGATTATAATCTGGAAAATACTGTGAAAATTGTAAACAATAACAATACACTTCAAGTGGAAATATTTAGCAGTAAAGAAGATGTATACTTTAATAAGGAGAGGTCAATAGGTCAATTGTTTGGTTTCAACAAAAGAGTGTTAAAGGCAAACCATTATCACTTGTCCGATAATGCTGTCAACATTTTAAAAATTAATTCGATTCGTTTGGAATGTAATATTGTGAGTGGCTCTTACGTTGATAATACACCAAATCACGTATTACATGAGTTTGCAATTTCGGTTCCACCGGGATATAAAATGACAGTGACACCACACAATCTCATCTATTTACCTATTAACTGCAGAGAAATAAGTACACTCTCATTACATATCGTTGATCAGAACGGAGATTTATTGAATTTGCGTGGTGAAAACGTATCAATTCGCATACATATTCGAGCAATAGAATGATAATTTACAATAAAAGCATCGGTATACTTCATCAACCGCGCACTAGCAGTTGTAAAGCTAAAGGAACAGGATTAAATCGAAAGGGTCTTACATTAAAAAACAAATTGTTTTTAAAATCACTGGGCTTCAAAATTCAAATCTGATAATAATAATAACAAGCATTTAAAAATGAATGACATTTTAAATGTTCGTGAGAGACCGTTTTCAGATGAAAGTATTTCGAAAAAGGAATATCATACATATTCCTCATATCATCAAACATTTAAAGCAAATGATGAAATACGTATTTGTATTCAAAATCAGGACTTGTATGTACTCCCTCACGAAAGCTATCTTAATTTTCAAGGAGTTGTTAAGAGAGTAGCAGTCGATGGTACAAGCACCACTGATAATATCGATGTTACGTTTCGCAATAATTGTATGGCAAATTTTATTGATGAAATTAGATATGAAATAAATGGATACGAAATTGATAGAACACGGTTTGTTGGTATGAGCAGCACACTTAAAAATTATCTATCGGAAAGTCGTCAGGATAGTCGCAAACTTTTAAATGCTGGATGGAGTGGTGGAAATGATATTATTACAAAAGCTAATTTTAATTTCTCGCTACCCTTAAAAAATGTAATGGGGTTTGCTGAGGATTATAGAAAAGTTTTACTGAATTGTAAGCATGAACTTGTACTTTTGCTGACAAAAAATCTGGATGATGTATATGTTAAAAACAAAGCAAACCATACATATGTTTTGGAAATGACTAATATTAGCTGGAAAATCCCTCATGTAACACCCAGTGATGCTGCAAAAATTAAAATGTACGATATAATAAAGAGTGGCGTAAATTTACCGATAGCTTTCCGTAGTTGGGATACATACATTAACCCAAAACTGATACAGGGTACTCAACACGTCTGGAATTTGAAAATAGGAAGTAATAGAGAACGACCGAGATTTGCCATTATAGCCTTCATGTTGAATGGAGAACTAATTACAAATAATTTATCCAACCTGAAAGTCCACTTGAATTCAGAAACGTATCCATATGATGACCTAAATGTAAACTTTGAAAATGACAAATATGCTCACCTTTATGATATGTATGCAAGGTTTCAAAAGAGTTATTACAACCGCCCAGCAGAACCATTTTTATCACCGTTAGAATTTAAAAATAAACCTATTATTGTAGTTGACCTTTCATATCAAAATGAAACAGTTAAATCGGGACCTATCGACGTGAGAATTTCAATCGATTTGAAACAAGCAAACCATGAAAACACCCAAGCATATTGTCTCCTTATTCACGATCGTTTAGTTGAGTATAGTCCTTTAAGTGGGTTAGTTCAAAGAATTGTCTAACAACATAACAACCACATAAAATGGAGAAAGATAAAGTTGCAATTGATGTACAAGGATTTTTTGATAACAACGACAAGTTCATTCTAAAGGAAATTGGAGTTGTATTTAGCAAAGAAAATAAGTTTAACAATAATTTCGTTATACAACCTCCATTTGATTTCACTCGTCTTAATAACAAGTCACGAAAAACTGCTCTCTGGCTCACCAAAAACCATCATAAAATTTTTTGGAATGAAGGAATAAACAACTTTAAGCAAACAAGAAAATATATTAAACAAATCACTTCGGGAAAGGAGGTTTTATGCAAGGGAATTGAAAAGAAACGTTTTCTAGAAATCTTTCTCAGATCACCGCACATAAGAGATGTTGAGGAATTGGGTTGCCCACCATTAAACACCGTAAACATAAACCAATTCCCTTTTTGCTCAATACATATTAAAAGCGGTATTTGTGCTCTGAATAATGCACACAATATTTTAAATTTTTGCGATGGAACTATGGTCTAACACTTACACATATACAATGGATAACAGACAAAGTGGATTAATAAACCGAATTAATAATTTCACATCCCAATTTGGTGAGGAAATTTTTAAAGAAGATTTAAAATATCTCATTGATACAAGGAATATGTTCATGGATAAAGGAGAAGACGATCTTAACAAAACGGTATATGGCGATCATTTTACGTTTTGTAATAATGGATTCGGGGAAGATGCATGTGCCTGCTTTTTCTATAAAAATCATCGAGACGGAGCCTTAAAACTAATGTCATCATATTTAGTGTATAAGAAAAGCCTGTTACAAATTTCCAAATAAACATGAGCTAAATAAAAATTTACATATTCTTTTGTTTGGGAGGGTGTTTGCTTTCAGCTGTTTCTTTTGAGAATTCTTTTGCTATTGGGGTGGGTGTTTGCTTTCAGCTGTTTCTTTTGAGTATTCGTTTGTTCGGGGTGGGTGTTTGTTTCTCAGTGGCAAGCAAAGGGATCCCCTATTCAAGGGTGCTAATCAAGTTACCAAGTCCACGTGTGAACGTGTCAACAACCCGAGACATTTTCTAGAGGCTATGGTTATTAAATTGCTTACCACACCACACTTTCTTCCCGCCTCGTTTCACCCCATTTAATAAATGTATTAACGGACACACGTCAACTTATCACCCTAATTAACGATCACTCGTAACGCACCAGTAACTTCTCCCCGCTTAATTAGAATCCCCGATTTCTGGATAGAATTTCTGGATAGGATTTCTGGATACAATTCCTGGATATACGCAATTTATCACCCTAATTAACGATCACCCGTCACACCCCAGTAATTTGTCCCCCCATTAACTAGGAAAACCTAAATATAACGCTATGATCACCCGTCACACCGTGTGAGCACCACACTTTCTTAATCTAAGCAAAGGTCACCCCACCCATCACACCCCAGTAACTTCTCCCCGCTTAATTAGAATCCCCGATTTCTGGATAGGATTTCTGGATACAATTCCTGGATATACGCAATTTATCACCCTAATTAACGATCACTCGTCACGCACCATTAACTTTAATTACCCCCATTTATTACCCTAATTACCCTAATTAGCATAATTAATTACCTCCCCTTCCACTTTTGTATCCAGCTTTTTTATCCAGAACTCTCATTTACTAACTACTGCCCCGACTATCAGATACCCGTTACTCAGCTAGAGGGAGTGCGAGGGAGATGGAGATAAAAACTTTGATCGGGCATAACTTTTTAACGAATGGTCCGAATTGAAAAATTTCTACGTTTCCATAGGTATTGATAAACAGAATAAAATTGCATTTTTTACTTTTCCGAAATCTTTAAAGGTATGGGCTCCAGACACCTTTCAAAAAAGGTGCGCTGCGTTGGAACTCCAAGAATCTGCATGCAAAATGCCAATCCTCTAGCTTTTATAGTTTCCGAGATCTCAGCGTTCATACGGATGGACAGACAGACGGACAGGGCTAGTTCGACTCGGCTAGGGATCCTGATCAAGAATATATATACTTTATAGTGTCGGAAAAGCTTCCTTCTCCCTGTTACATACTTTTGCACGAATACAATATACCCTTTTACTCTACGAGTAACGGGTATAAATATGTAAATATGAATAAATAATAATAATAATTGGGTTATTTCATTAGATAATAATGTATCTACATTTTAAAATATTTAAATATAAAGTTTTTTTGGCCTCTATATATTTTTCTTTTATTTTGCCCTATAATTTTTGTTCTCTCGCTTTCGCTCTCTCTCAAATGCTTCACCTGTCACAAAATATCTGAGGCAACAACACAAGCAAACCCAGTAACAAAAATAAAGACCTTTTGTAGGGACCCCTTTGTTGTTTTGCTCACCTACTACGATTTTGTTCGTATCGAGCGGTCAGTTGGGGACCGATCCGAGTGTTCCAGTCAACCAAAAACCCGAGACCAAGAGCACAAACGAAACGAGAAAAGGGTTGTTGCTCAGACCCTGGGATAGACATTCTCAATTTTGGGGTATTTCAACTGAGCAGCCCTATTAGAAAAATTCGGTTGACCGTATTTTACGAGCTCTGGGACGGACATTACTGGTAATATAGTCATTCTTATTAGGTTTCACCAAAAATTTGGTTAAGCCGCGAGTTCTTCAGCTGATTGGTTGGAAAACTTCTTGGTCAAGACTGTCAACTTATTACTATCTTATCTAAGCCCTCAATTAACCATTAAAAAAACCAGAAATAAACCATTTACCAAAAATAAAACATTGGTCGACAGGTTAACATCACCATAGACTCAGACCGGTCTTCTTAGTATTTTTGTAGTTTTTAAAACCTCTATTTTAAACCATTATTTCTACACAAGTACAACAGATTCGTATACATACTATGTATTACATAGGCTGGGGTGTTGTATGCCTAGCAAACTATTTTGTATGGTCATTTTTCTTGGAACTGCTTACACTTTTCAAACGTTTGCAACGCAATTGAATACCCTAATTGTTTAAGTAGATGTGCAAGGCTTCTTTGATAATAATACCAATATCATTATAAAGGAAATAGGAATAGTATTTGAACAAGATCCTAACTTTAATAATAGTTTTGTAATAGAACCACCATTTGATTTCACTTTACTAAATACAAAATCTCGAAAGACTGCAATTTGGTTATCCGATAAACATCATAACATTTATTGGAACGATGCATAAAATAGTTTTTCTCAAACTCTAAAATAGCTAAAGTCAATTACAAACGGAAAACAAATTATTTGTAAAGGGGTGGAAAAGAAATGATTTCTTCAGAAATGTTTTGGAAATTGTCAGTTCTTTAATATTGAGGAAATTGATTGTCCGTCCCTAAACAGGTTTAAGGGAAACCGGTTTACATATTGAGAAACACGACTTAGGGGCGGGGTTTGTGCTCTAAACAATGCATACATTATTTTAAAATTTTTTAAAAGTACTTTGATACCAAGAAAAAAATTTTATTTACATCATTTTAAAGTTGAAATTGACCAATTTATTCAAGATTTTAAAGGGGAGATAATTGGTCACCACTTTCAATACCTCCTAAAAACAAAACGATGTTCATGAATGAAGGTGGAAATGATCTTAAAACTACGAATTATGGTGAAAACTTTACATTCTGTAATCCCGAATTGACACCAGCAACATGCGCCTGTCACTTTTGTGCAAATCGTCGGGATGGAGTCATAAAATTAATTTCAATATATAATGAAATATTTTTAGAATCCCAAAATAAATGAATAAATATATTATTATGGTATAAAATAAACTCTGACTTTTTATTGGGAGTTCAAATTGCAGGTACGGAGAAGTGCGGGTTCGTGATTTCAACTCCTATTATGGCACGTGTTAGAGCTAGCCTGGGACATTGCGTGAGGTTCACGATCTTATCAATAAGCGCGCGCCTTAAGGCTTGTGCCTTGTCCCTTTTTTTGCGGTCGGGTACTGTTACAGGTGCGCAGGTTCGGGTACCTCTTGTGCGAGTCCCTTTTATGTCATCTTCATGAGTCATTTGTGGAAAGGAAAGAAACTTAGAATCAATTTAACACGTTCTGGGGCGGAAAGAGAAATCTGTATTTGAAACTATTTTCCCACATTAACTTGTGAGATGATAACCATCTTTGATTATTTTGGGTGTGCGGTCTTTCTCTCGTACATAGAAAGTCCAATTGAAAATTAATTGCTCGTAATGAGAAAAAAGGTCAGGTGATCAATATTGTTACATGGGGATGTGGGGGATGGGTGGAAGGTGAGCGACAATTTCTCACTTGGGTGTGTGGTCTTTCTAACGTACATAGGAAGCCCATTTGAATATTAATTACTTATAATGAGGAAAAAGGTTTCTAAAAAATTGCGAGGGAGGGATGGTGGAAAAGCATGCTCCCCATATGAAGGGGGATAAAAATGAGAAGTTACTGTAAAGGAACTTGAGTTCGATTTCAAAGTCCACTGGATCCTTGTTAGAGGCATCAGCAGCAACATCAGTAACAACCACAACAACAAACAACAAACAAAAATCATCAAACAACAAAATCAACTAAACAACAAACAAAAAATCAACTAAACAACAAACAACAAATCAACTACAACAACAAAACAGTTAAACAGCAACAAAACCATCAAGCAAACAACAAAAAACAGTTAAACAGCAACAAAAACATTTTGAAAAAGTTCCCTCTCACTGAAAATTTGTATCTCCGGTTGTAGTAATCCGATTGACTTCGTGTTTTCTGAATTATTTCCTCTAAAACCTCTTCTTTAAATTTTTTTTAAAATTAGTTTTTAGTTTTATAAAAATAAAACAAATAAGTATTTTAAAATTTAATTTAATTTATAATGAAAGCGCTATATTGTTAGGTTTTTTTTAAAGCTGGAGCCATTTTTCGTTTTTTAAATACAGAATTTTTTTAACAAGGATGCGGTATTTTTTTTTTTTAAACACGTTGCAGAAAGTAGGTCTACTCTCTCACTCTTATTGGATCCTTATGGAATTTATGTTTTCTCATCGTTTACCAGTCCTTTAACAACTTTTAATTACAAAAAGTTAATTTTGAAATCTGACAATTTATGAAAAAAGTAAAAAGTCATTATACCCGTTACTCGTAGAGTAAAAGGGTATATTGTATTCGTGCAAAAGTATGTAACAGGGAGAAGGAAGCTTTTCCGACCCTATAAAGGATCCTAACAAATTTAGTAAGGGACGGATGGTGGTAAAAAGCATGAAGACGGGATAAAAGTGAGAAGTGGAGAACCAATATAGTGGTGGTGCGTCCGACTCTGCTGTACGGAGCCTTAGTGTGGTGGCAAGCCACTAAAAAGACGATTTACACCGAGCTTATGAAGAGAATTCAGCGGCAGGGACTAAAGATCTAGAAACGATCATCAGTGTCGAAACCATAGACATCCACGCACATGTGACTGCAGGAAAGGCAGCCCAACGACTAGTTGCATTAGGTAACATGACGACGGAAAGCTTCGGACATAGTTTAATCGGCCGAAGCATGATCAGCAAAACGGACTATATGACCCCCAGAACGTTCGCGGAGGTTAAAACAACCTCGCTCATGGACCCAGATGACTGGAAAACGAGTCGAGACAGGACTCAACACCTCAATATTTACACGGACAGCTCCAAGAGGGAAGGGGGAGTAGGAGCGGGCTTATACTCCACGGACCCTGAAATATGGCTGTCTTTTAAGCTACCCAACGACTGCAGCATATTCCAGGCGGAAGTCTTCGGCATAAGGAAAGCTGCTGAAGTGGCTCTAAACATAAATCGACCACACGATGTGGTCAACTTGTTCGTGGACAGTCAAGCGGCGATAAGATCCATGCAGTCGGTCAGTTCCAAAAATGTAATGGCGAGCAAGGAGGCCCTAGATAAGCTTAGCAAAGTTAGTGCTGATCTATTGGTTTCTCAGCTACCAGGGCATCGATGGCAACGATACAGCTGACGTTCTTGCAAAGGAGGGCGTAAAGCTGACGAACAATAGAACGGGGAACGTGCCTGTTTCCCTCCGAACGCTCCAAAGCTCCCTGGAAAAACAGGCGGACACGCAAGCAAAAAGCAGGTTGAGGAATACCAAATCCGAATTCCGAATCTCAAGAACTATGTGCAAAGAGCGCAACGACAAACTCAGCCAGTATGTACTGCGTCTACTACGGAAAGACTGCAGACTGCAGACGGAATACTCAACAGCCGCAACTGCAGGTAATGCGATGAATCGGGGCTATCGCCGGTTGCCAGGCGTTCTCACGAGCGAGAAGAAGATACCTCGGTGCCCCGGTACCGGCATCACTAGGAGACGCCTCCAGCAGGGAACCAGGCGAACTTCTTGCCTTCGCCAAAAACACCTCGATCCTTATGGACATAAAAACCTCTTTACTTACTTACTTTAACGCACTTTCGGCAGTACAGCCGACCAACTACGCAATCTGTTAGTATAATCAATTTCACTGAACATCTTTAGAGTACACCTGACCCTGCTTTTATTTCCACTAAACTTCTTTATTTCCAAGTAGTATATAAGTAGAATATATCAGTTATCAACACCTCTTATAACTCACCTCCGGTTAGCGGCCTCGTTATCCTACATCAAGTAGCTAACCAGAACAGTTCCTTCAGAGTCCTGCACCAAAGTGTCCCTGTGCCTAAGCGCTATATTGTTAGGTTTTTTTTTTAAAGCTAGCCATTTTTCGTTTTTTAAATACAGAATTTTTTTTAACAATGCTGCGTTTTTTTTTTTAAACACGTCGCAGAAAGTATGGAGTTCATGTTTTCTCATCGTTTACCAGTTCTTTAACAACTTTTAATTACAAAAAGTTAAGTTTGAAATCTTTTGACAATTTCTGAATGACAAAAAGAAAAAAGTCATTATACCCGTTACTCGTAGAGTAAAAGGGTATATTGTATTCGTGCAAAAGTATGTAACAGGGAAAAGGAAGCTTTTCCGACTCTATAAAGTATATATATTCTTGACTAGGATCACTAGCCGAGACGGTCTAGCCATTTCCGTCTGTCCGTCTGTATGTCTGTCCGTCCGTATAAACCAGCGGTCGGCAGCGTCCTATTAAGTGAGCATAGGGTTTTGTTCTGCTCGCCCGTTGCCCACACTTATACTGTAAAACTGCGGTCTGCACACGCACACTGTTCAGCTGCCCCGTGCAATTTACTCACACTAATATAAAACAAAATGTCATTGTATGTGTGTGCCGACCGCTGGTATAAACGCTGAGATCTCGGAAACTATAAAAGCTAAAAGATTGGGATTTCGCAACAGATTCTTGGAGTTCCTACGCAGTGCAAGTTTGTTTCAGCCGACGGCCACGCCCACACCTTTAAAAATTTCGGAAAAGAAATTTTTCAATTCGGACGATTCGTTAAAAAGTTATCCGCGATCAAAGTTTTATATCTCCCTGATAGTCGGGAAATTCGCTCTTGTTTTTTAATACAAAAAAAAATAATAAATAAAACAATTTTAAAATTATTGTTTAATAAGTGGAGGGTTTAATAAGTAATTGTAACTTTTAAATAGATTAAAAGATTACTTTTTTAGTCGAATATAAAATAGTTATTTGTTACAACATTTTATATCAGAACTTTTGTGTGTTGAAGTTGCGGTTCGATCTTCACTTAGTTTTTACCTTGCTAAGATTCTCAGCTATGGTTGATTTTTGAAATGTATTAAAAATATATATGAACATATTATTTTATTTATGTTTGTTTTATAGTTGTTGCACAACGCTATGACCCAGAGGTTCGAAGTCCCCATGGATTTAAAGGGAACAATGTCCTAATAAAATGTTCGATTCCGGCTTACGTCAAAGACTTCGTTACAGTAACATCATGGTTGCAAGAACCAAATGTTAACATTTATCCATCACTTGAAGGAGGTTTGAAATTTGAAATTTTTATATATTTGATTATGTTTGACTTCCAATAATATTTTAATATCAGATGGAAAAAATCATATGTTACAAAGTGGTGAATTGTTGGTCTATAGAATAACGGAACACGATGCTCACAAACTATATCGTTGCCGAACACATAACAAGCTTACGCAGGAATCTGTAGTAAGCAAAATCGCAGGAAGAATTCATCTAGCAGGTAATAATAGAATGTAATTTAAATATTAAAGGGTGCCACAGAAGTCGCGCGCTGATTTCGAGTCTGCGTAAGCCCATTCAGTGTAACATTTTCCTGAGTGCCACCGAATTTCAAACGATTTTATTTTTAGCTTTCCACATCCTTTTCGAAACGGCCTGTTCAGTGCTGACACCTTTTCTGTATAAAGACACCGTGATTTTTGGTTAGCCTTATTTTGAATGTTAATGTAAAAGAAAATAATGTTGTGTTACGTCGGCATATTAGTGCCCCAGTCCTGAGAAGGACTCCTCCCCTTCACACATTGTGTGCCAAATGGATCGCGGGCCGCGCAATACGATCCCCTAATGTCGCGGTCGTCAGTCAAAAGTTATGTCATTGTTCTTTACCCCTTCTTCCATGTTTACCAGCTCCCCTTTTAATTGGTTTCTACCAAGACATTATTAGGTTTGCTTTCACATTATAAATTTATTGTTTGAAATATTGGCCAGTGCCTTTTAAGAATAATATTATTATTGAGAATACATATGAAGTTAAGTGTAATTGACAAAAAAGTTTGTTAGCGAAGAGTATCGAACTTACCACCCTTACAAGGTGCACACGTCAACAAATTGCTGACTATTCACGACTACAAACGTCGCTCTGAGGGCTCCTAATACTCGCCCATGAAAAATCAATGGTTTGTTATATTATAAAAAGTTAACCTACATAAAGATTTGATTAAGAATAGCTGAATAGTATAAGATAGGATTAAAAATAGCTGAATAGTATAGTAGTGGGTTTTCAATTATTGTATTGTTTTCTAATTAATTCATCAGACGGATGACAAAGCTATTAACCTCACCAAGAAATTCATTGAGAAACTTTCAGAGTACACATTAGTCTTGGGTACCGTAGCACAAACCATGGCTTTTTCTACTTTACTACAGTGTATTAGCGCGGAAAAGTCAAGACGGAAGGTCTCAATGTATAAAAGTTCCAGATCATTTATAGTGATAGGAAAATTTACTTTGGACAAAAGATATTTTACTTTAATGTAAAAATGAGGTTCGTTTCTAAGAATGACCGCGAGAGCCTGTGTATTAATCAAGGTGCACGGATATATATATATATATTAGACTGGGTCGATTTGTATGGGCCAAAAAAAGTGATAAATCGTAGGGGGGGAACGTGTTCTATGGAAAATTCTAAGCAACATTGCCAAAGAAACTATGCCTTAAAAACCACGTTTGATCCTCCGCATTTGCAAAATAAAAAAACCCTGTATTTGATGAAAAATATCACAGTAGCCCTAAATTTTATACACTGGAATGGACGAGAAAAATGTTTTAAATGTTTTAACCGGAAAACAATCTCTGGGCATTTCTAATCCATATTGTCAAAGAAACTATAGGCCTAAAACCACGTTTGACCCTCCGCATTTGCAAGAGAAAAATACTGGTATTTTGTTATACTTTTGAGAAAAATATCATAGTAGCCGTCAAAGAATTATCAATTTTAAATTCCCCCTTTGTTGAAAATGTTTTCTTCTCTTTAAAGCATTTTTTCTATACTGTTACTTTGAATATCAGTAAAGGATACTATGATATTTGTTTCAAAAATAAAATTAAATACCATTGTTCTTTTGTAAATGCGGAGGGTCAAACGTGGTTTTAGGCATATAGTTGCTTGGACAATATGGCTTAGAATGACCCAAAGATTGTTTTCCTCCCAAACGATTTGTAAATTTTTTCGCGTCCATACAAATGTTCCAAATTCAAGGCTACTCAGATATTTTTCATAAAAAAACCTGAATTTTTCTCTTGCAAATGCGGAGGGTCTAACGTGATATTCAAGGCATAGTTTCATTGGCAATGTTGCTTAGAATTGTCCATAGAATACGTTCCCCCTCTCGATTTGATGACAAATCTAGGCAACATTGCCAAAGAAACTATGCATTTGCAAGAGAGTATCTGAGTAGCCTTAAACTTAAAACATTTGTATGGACGCAAAAAAATGTACAAATCGTTTGGGAGGAAAACAATCTTTGGGTCATTCTAAGCCATATAGTCCAAGCAACTACCTCCGCATTTACCTTAAAAAAATACTGCCATTTCATTTTATTTTTGAAACAAATATCATAGTAGCCTTTACTGATATTCCAAGTGACAGTATAAAACAAATTCTTTAAGGAGAAGAAAACATTTTTAACGAAGGGGAGAAATAGCAGTATTTTTCTCTTGAAATGCGGAGGGTCAAACGTGGTTTTAGGCATATAGTTTCTTTGACAATATGGATTAGAAATGCCCAGAGATTGTTTTCCGGTCAAACGATTTATAACTTTTTTCGCGTCCATTCCAGTGTATAAAATTTAGGGCTACTGTGATATTTTTAATCAAACACGGGGGTTTTTTCTTTTGCAAATGCGGAGGGTCAAACGTGGTTTTTAGGGCATAATCTCTTTGGCAATGTTGCTTAGAATTGCCCATAGAACACGTTTCCCCCCTACGATTTATCACTTTTTTGGCTGTGTTCCGACAAACTTATCCCTTTAAGTCCTGGGCGGTGAGATCTTGGTGCTTTGGATCATTTCGGTTGTAAATAGATATTAAGTTAAGCATAATATGTGGAATTAGTGCATTTAAAAATAATATTTAGGGGTACTATATTCATTTTCTTTTTATAAATCACTGAACAGACAAAAAATAAAAAAAACTATAATAATACGGATGAATTGAAGAAAACGGCACTCGGGCATTCAGGTGAACTCCACAGCGGTGACTTCTCAATGAGCTTCTTATTACACATGCACGTTCGTTGTGGTGGCTGAGTTTTTTCTTCTATTTTGTATTGGGTTTCCAGTGCTGTTACTGATAATTATAATTTATTTGATTTCATTCACTTTATTGTTTCGTATTTAATCCCGGTTTTGTTCGGGCCAGTTGGAGGCAGCGGTTACGATCCTCTCTAAATCATGTCCGTGATCCCGACGGCGTTGTACGGATTTCTTGCACATTTTGAGTCCTCGATGGACTATAAGGACCATTATCAACACTGTGATTAGACACAAGACCGTAAACACTTTTACAATCTCGTCCTTGTGATCTATCACTTCGACATTGTTAATGACGGTGGCAGTGTTGCCTTCTGCCTTCGACACCTTGGATCCCATTGTGTTTTTTTTTGTTGTGGGTCCTTAAAAGAATTCTCCGCGAACCGCGAAACAAGGAATCATGTTGTGTCTTGCCTTCACTTCTCGTTGAACTGATCGTTTTACTTCTGGTGCTCGATTGTATGGTTACCGGCTGTATCTGGGAATTTGACTGCCTTCTCTGTGGAGTTTTAGTTCTTTTATACAGTAGCTACAGCTTTTCTTTTTGCTTCCGGGTTCTTATTTTCGTACCAAAGTCTTCCCATCTAGGTACTCATTTCCCCTTGCTCTAGCCAAATGACCCACTTCTGGATTTAGCTAGCGTCAGCTCTCTTGTTCATATCGGTCTCTCGTTGCTTGACTGACCGCTGTATTCTTCTATGGAATTGCTCAATTTTTGCAATATATTGCATTGTGCAAATTTTGGCCTTTCTTTGTTCTTTCGCAACTTTACGGACTGTGGCTTCTGCTGTTCCCTTCATTTATCTTACAGCGCTGTATATAAATGGCAACAGTGAGTGACAATCATCTGTTCAAGGAAGACAGATTTTATGTCCTGTTTGTCATTTCGCGACTGCTGTCCCCTTCATTTATCTTACAGCGCTGTATATAAATGGCAACAGTGAGTGACAATCATCTGTTCAAGGAAGACAGATTTTATGTCCTGTTTGTCATTTCGCGACTGCTATACGATTCTTAGAAATTAAGACGTTCCAAAGAGCAAATTGGGAAGGCTAAGTAACTGTCCAAGTCCAGTCAAACTGTTTTAACGATTCTTTGGTAAATGCTTCCTTTGCTGGAAGCAGTAAAAATGGGCGATGAAAAAGGGAGAGGAAAATGGGCGAAGAACAGGTGATGAATATGTGATGAAGGTGATAAAAATGTATCTCTTTGCTAATGATTTTGGGTGATAATTAAGCGCTAAAAAAGCGAAAAGGTGATAAATTTGGTGAAGAATTAGGTGATGAACAGGTGATGAACAGGTGATGAAGAAGGGCCACTTTTGTGCAGTGATGAACCCCTAGGACATGCGCATGTTAAAATCATCGCTATTTTTATATTTTTACTCGTAGAGTAAAAGGGTATATTGTATTCGTGCAAAAGTATGTAACAGGGAGAAGGAAGCTTTCCGACCCTATAAAGTATATATATTCTTGATCAGGACCACTAGCCGAGTCGAACTAGCCATGTCCGTCTGTCTGTCCGTCCGTATGAACGCTGAGATCTCGGAAACTATAAAAGCTAGAGGATTGGCATTTTGCATGCATATTCTTGGAGTTCCCAGGCAGCGCAAGTTTATTTCAAAAAGGTGCCACGCCCCCTCTAACTGCCCCCTAATTTTTTGAAAGGTGTCTGGCGACAACAATTTTAAAGATTTTGGAAATGTAAGTTGCAGTTTTATTGTGATTATCAAAACCTATCGAAATGTAGAAGAAATTTTTTAAATCGGACCATTCGTTAAAAAGTTATGACCGATTAAAGTTTTAATATATCCATCTCCCTCGCACTCCCTTAGCTGAGTAACGGGTATCTGATAGTCGAGCACCCGACTATAGCGTTCTCTCTTGTTTATTTAAAACTTAAGAATTTGGGCCCTAGAATTAACTAATGATCCAAAAATCATCTTGATCGGAGTAGCGGTTTAGATTTGTTAAATCGAGAAGTTTATTTTACATGTGGCCCCAAAATTATAGGGGATATCGAAATTTATTTTAGATTTCTAATTAGGCCTTTTTAAAACCTTAAATTCGATTAAATCCAAATTTCGGAATTCCAACCACTTTAGAAGTTAAGCATTAACTTCTCTGCCGTTGCGCTGCTAGCGTTTCGACGCAGAAAAACGTCGGGCACACAGTCAAATTCGTGCATGCTTGCATTCACACAAACGCAATGCGTTCTTTCATTGTATGTGTGCTGCATCTGCTGACCACCACTGCATCAAATACATCCTTGCTCAAAATATTGATGTTGGAGCTGTTTGGATCCACTGAGGGAACATGTCGGATCTTAGTGGGCGATTAAGACCCCAATGGAATACTGTGAAAAAATTTGACTTTTCTTGACGTTTTTTTCATATGAAGTTTTTTGTTTTGGACGACTTTTTGTTAGGTTGAGTACTAACCCTTAACTAGCTATACCCGGCGCGACTTCGTTCGCTTAAAATTAGTTTGTAGTAGTACGGTTGTCAAGTTTTTCCCATTTGCACAACACCCCTGAGGAAGAGAAATCGACGCGTTTTTTTGTAGACCTATTCCAATGAAACTGTCTAATTTTAATAATGTAAATTATTATGATTGATAGAATAATAAGGATACTGGCCGAGCTAACCGATCTTCTCCACACTGAAAGCGTCTGAGAAATAGTTCTTGACTCCCAGATCGTATTTAAGAGCCTTATGAGTCAGCCGAGTTGCGTTTCTCCTTGATTCCGGACTAGAATATATTTCGCTCATTGCGACCATTGTGACGAATTGCCTAACTGTAGCCTTTCTCCGTAGGTCTGGGCAAGCGTCTCCCATTCTATGACCCATTGCTTACGTTCCTGCACCAAATAGTTCGCTAGAATTCCTGGCAGCCCATGTCAGTGCATGGATACCACCTTCTGGATGTATCTGAAATGAATTTCAGCTGTTAAGATATGCAGCGGGGACAATCCTGTTTCAAGATATAGCATCCTATATAGCAAATCTGGGATATATATTGTGCCCTATACACAGTACGGACGTGCGAAAAGTGGCTCCTGAATTCTTTTCAAAACATAACACTCCTGGTCCGCCAAAGCCCTGCTGGACGTCCCTAAACAATGTCACTTGGTAGGGGCTACATCAACACCGTGAAATCTTTGGCCAAACACCTCCGGATCTGGCTAAAATCACTTGGTATCGCCCCTCCCAAACCGACCTGGAAACGCGGCTTTTCACTCAAACAGACCATTTTTGTTGGTGGAAACCGACGGCAAAGGAGGAAAACCAAAATAAAAAAACACTCAGAATGATTTGGCGCAAACAAAACTAGTGACGGAACACAACAGCTGAAAAGCAATCTTAGTGAGTCGGATCCAAAGCTCTTGCTTATCGAACGCCCACCAGAATAATAACTAAGTCTAATCTACGGTCCCAGCTTTAGCCAACAGGTGGCGTTTAGAAAAGATTAGGAAACAAATTTAAAGCATCGTTTTAGGCATACTGTTAAATCTCATCTCTGCTCAAAACTAAATAAAAATGTCAGGACTCGCCAGGACCCCTACCAAGCCTCAGGGTAACGGTCAGGCCGGGACATTCAATGCGACACCTGCTAGCGTCTCAAAACGGAGTCGATCAGACACTCCCCCGCAAAATAATTTCACACCAACAAACACTGGCAACCTGGTAGATCTAAAAGATCTAAAATCCATGCTGGAGGGTATGTTCGACTCAAAGCTCAAAGAACTAGCAACAAAATCGGCCGTTAACTCGATTGCCACAAAAATGGATACGATTCAGCAAAATGTAGAATGTCTCTAAACAAAGGTCGATTCGCTAACAGATTAAAACAAAATATTGCAGGCAGAGATTATCAAAATTAAAAGCGACAACGAAAACAAACATGCAAGACTTATACAACTAGAAGACGCAAATAAAGGAAAAAATATAATTATCCGAGGTCTGAAATCCAAAAAAAAATCCATTTAATGCTGTATCTGACCTAATAAAAAGGAAATTGTTGATAAAGGACCGTATGGAGATAGACTCGGTAAAGAAGCTGCACGACGCCGACGGAAAAATGGCGGTTCTGGTTGAACTTAACACAGCAAGCGCAGTACAGACCATCCTTAAGCACACCAAAAACATGAAAGGAACGCGAGTCTCAATCGAACAGGATCTGAACATCGAAAGGAGAGTTAAAAAACGCGTGATGCTAGGCCTCCGCCGGGACATTTTGGAAAGCCACAAAAACTTTTAGGTCACTGTTAGAAACGATCGCATGGTTATAGAAGGTAGATGGTTCTACTGGAATAAAGACGGCACGCTGATGTGGGGAGAAGAGTTAGCACAAAATGTCCTGGAGAACATATATGGTACCTCATTTAAAATAGCCCTAGACTACGAAGTTATACTGAGCAAACTAAATTCAAAAAACTAAATGTCCCCAATGTAGTACCGTCCCTTAATGTTAAAATTGTATCGTATAATATAGCTGGCTTAGCAAATAAGACATTATTTAAACAATTCTTTAATTTTGTAACACAATTCGATATTTTTCTACTATTTGAAACTTTTCTGACCAACGACGAAAGGAGTTTTCCAAATTACTTTCCTGATCACTTGCTGCACTGGATACCAGCAGTGAGAGTAGCAGCCCGTGGACGGGCCAGCGGAGGAAGTGTTTACGGAATCCGAAAGCAGCTGGTGAACGAAGGAACCATTAGCAAGGAACCACGAGCAAGGAAAACGCAGAAGTCATCGAAATAAACACGAAAGACGAAAAACTACATATACTCCTAGTATACATTAACTGCAATAACTGGCAAGCAGATTTTTAAAAGGTGTACGATTTCGGACTGACAGCAGGTTGCAATAACCTAATGATTATTGGGGATATAAATGCTCGCATCGGAAAAGCACAAGCCACATCAGAACCCACAAATATAGACCTTAGGACCAGTAGCACGATTCGTAAATCTAAGGACGAAATCTCCGACAGCAAAGGCGCAAAAATTTTTGAGATGTGCGAATCACTGGGACTGACGGCAATGAACGGCAGGACAATCGGTGACCAAGAAGGAGAATATACCTTTATAAGGGGCGCAGCAAGGTCGACTATTGACTACTGTCTCATACAAGGAAAGTGGCACGACGTGGTGAAAGATTCGGTGGTAGGTGCTCAACATCTTTCTGATCATATGCCCATCGAAGTCCTTTTAAAACTCACTCTACATGATCAAGTCGATAATACCCAGCCAAAACTCAACGGAAGGTTAAAGTGGAAGGACAACCACCTCCTAAGTTACACAGATGCATTAGTATCAGGAGTCCAACAAATAGAAGATCTGAGTGGGTCTACACTGCTAGCCAAACTGCTAAACTTAATCGTAGATGCCTCCAAGCCCATGCAGCAGTCACTAAACTTTAGCAGAAAGCAACCGTGGTTCGACGTACAATGCGAAAGGGCCAGGAAACACTCTTTTGATTGCCTTAAACAGCAAAGGCGAAACGAAATAATGGGACACATCTACAAAACGGCAGTAACAAATTACAAACGTCTATGCAAAGACAAAGAAAAACAGTTCTGGATAAATATGGAACGCCAACTGCAAGAAGTTCGCGACAGCAAACAGTTCTGGGAAATCGTTAATAAATTAAACGGGAACAAACAGAAAAAACCCATAAAAGTAAGGGCAACAGATTTGGCTGATTATTTTAGTAGCCTACTCTCCCAAATTCAAAATGAATCAGAAATCAGCTATGCTAAGCCTCTGCTTTCCTCAGATCATATGGACTCCCCTTTCAGCCTTGCAGAAATAGAAAGCGCTGTCCTAGCACTAAAGCTAAACAAAGCTCCTGGTGAAGACCGAATAACTGCGACTTACCGATGCCTACAACGAATTTTACAGCCATGGAATTTTCCCGGATTGCTCCAAAAAAGTCTGATCAGCCCAATTTTTAAAAAAGGTGTGGAGAGCGATCCCAGCAACTACCGAAGTATATCTGCTCAAAACACAGTCGCTAAGATTTTTGCAGGAGCACTGTTAAAACGTATGACGACATGGGTAAACAGAGAAAACATTCTTAGTGAATTTCAGACAGGTTTTCGAAAGGGTTTCTCTACAGTTGACAGTGTTTTCGTTCTGACATCATTCGCCCAAACCTTCCTGCAACAAAAAAAGAAGCTGTACATTTTCTTTGTAGATTTTAAAGCCGCCTTTGATACAGTGAACCGAAATAGCCTACTGTATAAACTTAGCCAACTCGGACTCTCAACAAAAGCCATACTAGCACTATCCAGTATTTATGAGGATAACAAAGCAAGTGTGTGGGACGGATCAGAGCTCTCAAAATGGTTCGATACCAACAGTGGAGTTAGACAAGGCTGCATTCTCAGCCCTCTCCTCTTCTCTCTCTTCGTGGACGATGTTGTGGATTTCTTACCAGGTGGAGTGACTGTGAATGGAACCTATGCTAAGACCCTTATGTATGCCGATGACATGTGCCTACTGGCTGATAGCCCTGAAACGTTAAGGGACATGATTGCTAGCATATCTGAGTACTGTAAAGTATGGAACCTCACCATAAATACAAGCAAATCAAAGATTATGGTAGTTAAGGGTACAGGTGGCCGTCACGCTAGGAACGAAGAATGGCAACTGAACGGAATCCAGCTGGAACGTGTAAAATCATTCAAATACCTCGGTGTAACGCTTACCACAAATATGAGTTTTTATACCCACATAAAAGATAAGCTCAAGGATGCAAAAATAGCTATGAACGCCACCTGGAAAAACTTTTTAGGCAGAAAAAACGTTAAAATGAGTGCCAAGTACAGCCTTTTTCAGGCGACAGTGAAAACAATTATGTGCTACGCAGCAGAGGTGTGGGGAAATCATAGATATGAAGATGCGGAACGAGTACTAACTTTTTTTGTAAAAAAGATATTTCGATTGCCACAAAATACTCCCGACTATGCAATCTTTATTAAAACAGGACTGCCTAGTATATTCTCCTACACACTTCAGCAGCACTTTAACTACATCGATAAGGTTATGCATATGCCAAATAGTAGACTACCAAAAATAATTTCTAAATCTCTCTGTGAAAGAAAAGAACTTCCATTCTCTAGGTGGACGGATATTGCAACCGAATGCAGTTGCCCCCTTGATCTCGAGGATGCAAGTTCGTGGACCAGGACTCATGCTGAAATAATTTCCAGATACCACAACATAGAAAGAGAAACATTTATAACTAAGGCCAAAAACAGCGCGTCGAGGAGTGTGTATAGAAATCTTGAGCATAATTTAAATGAAAAAAACTACTTCCACGATCAACATAAAGAAGAACTCATTAAACATATCTTCCAAGCTAGAACCGAGACTTTACCTCTAAATGGCTGGCCATACAGCAGCAACCCATCACTGGAATGCAGCCTCTGCAAAATGCGAGAAATCGAGAATGTTCAACACTTCATTGCAGTCTGCCCTATTCTGAGAGAGATTCGTTTTACCTGTTTCACGAAAACCACCCTTTGCGAATCGGATCTCCACAGTCTTCTAAATGGGGAAAACTGGGAGAATCTGGCATTTTTCATTACAAAAGCCAGTAATTACAGAAAAAAAAATTATTTTAGAACAATTTTAGAATCTAATTTAACTAAATTAACCGACTGACGGCATAAAAGCCATGGTCGTTGTGACCAATTTTTGTTTGTTTATTTGTTTTGATGTAACCTTAAATATGTACAGCCAGCTATAAATAAGCAAAAAAGAAAAACAAAACACAAACAATAAACAACCAACCAACTCTACTACTACTACTAGTAAATCTGGGAAGACGAAACATTTTTTTTAAGAAGAGTCTTAGAAGGCTTTCAACTTCTTCATAAGAGATACCCCAGACCTGCGCGGCCTAACATAGGAATGAACGCATTGCTGCACTAAACTAATTGGCATCTTCTTTTTCCCTAGCAGCGATTTCCAAGCGCAATTTATGGCCAGTTTTGCATCTCAAAGTTTGGTAAATCCAGACTCCCAGATACTTATATGTCTTGACGATTTCTAGCTGAATAGACCCTAAATTCCACTTTTCGTTTTGAGCTAGCCTTCTCCAATGCCTCTTGAAGATCAGATCTGTTGACTTCTCGGTGTTTACAAAGCATTAATCATTGCTTGCAGTTCGACGGGTTATTCGGCAAGGATCACAATGTCATCTGCATTCAGCAGCACCTCGCGCATCCGCCTATTTGAATATTGCAAGGCAGGCTATCCGTGATGTCGTTTAAAAACTGGAAAAACAGAAGGGGCTGAGTCGAAATCCTTGCTTGACTCCAGCTTCAGTGGTACACCACTCGGATAGTTGTTCTCCATTCCACACTGCCGCCAAGTTATCTGTATACAAGCTCTGAATGACGTTTAAAAAAGTGATTGATATGCCGATATTGCTGAGCTTGTACGTTAGGGTTCTTCTGTCTATTGAGTCAAAGGCAGCTCTAAAATCTACAAAGAATTCGTATAACTTTTTTCCACTGTTGATATATGATCTTGCTATACTTGTGAAACTAACTTCCATTGATTTTACAAATGAATTTCCATTGAGTTTTCTAATAGTACTCCAATAAGCTCTGCTATCTGTTATGGAATCCAATGAACTTGCTAGGGTAATGTAAAACTACGCCCGACCGTTTTGACAAGTTAACTTGTATGCGGCGTTGGCTTCATGATACATTACCACTGCACTTGCTAAATTTGTTGATTTAACCTGCCTTAGCAAGTTTAAAGAAAGTACTCGAGCTTCATCACACTGCTCCGTGTACCACTCTGGTTTAAAGTCTCTGGGCTTTCTTCGGCCCCGAGTCTTAACAGCTTTGGTAATGCAATCTGTAAGAAATCCTTCGATTTCGTAATCGCCTGACGACCTTCCATTGACCACCGTGAAGCCGAACAGCTATTGTGGGTATCTGTTGCGTTATAATCTCCTATGATCAGTGTATTTTCATTTAATCGGACATGTTTTCAAAACTCATATAACATCCCAGAATCTCTTTCCCAATGATTGCAATTTATGTACACTGCCACTAGGTGCAGGTTTTAATTTTCTACAGTCATTAGTTGGATAATAATGGTCTCATCTACATTTATGAAGCTGATTATTTTCTGTTCGTGAAGTTATTTTTTTATTCCGTATATTATTCTACCACTTGCTCGTCCTCTAAGCACAACATCTTTAAATTTTATTCTAATTACTAATATAAACGATAAATTATAAATTAAGAGCCAACGTGTCAGAGCGCAAGCTCTGAAAGATAAAGTATTTAAAATGAGCACAGCTCGGCAAGAACAACAAGACGAACGTCGGCTTTCGTCAATAAGAAGCAATGCTTACTTCTCTATATGCCTGTCGTTAGCTCTGAGCGGCAAGCTCCTCTTCCCCCAACAAAAAATTACGAAAAATGCTAACGGAACGTTAACGCAAACTGAAATCGACCGCTATGTGCAAATAAAAAGCAAATTAAACCGGCAATCTTTTAGAAAAACAAACGCACCAAAAGTATCAAAATCTTTTGTAAGATAACTTTGCCGAAAAATCCGTTGACCAACAATAGATTTTCGATTCTTAGTGACACAAACGAAGATAATGCCGCCAATCCAACAACCACGTCCAAGAAAACAAGGGCACCACCCATTTATGTTCGTCACGCAAATTGTGCTGAACTAGTCAAAAAAATAACTGACCAAATTGGTGCTAACAAGTTCTATGTAACTTCTATAAAAAGAGGTAACATAAATAAAACAAGAAAGGAAGCTAGCTTCGGGCAGCCGAAGCTTATATACCCTTGCAGATAAAGAAAATAAATACCTTTATTTTATCGGTGCCTATTTAAAATTTTGTTTTTAAGTTGTCAAGAATCAAAACGCCTACTTCCTACAAAGTTACAATAAATTCTTAAATTTGTTTGATTATTCCTATGGGAGCCTTAAGATATTGTGGTCCGATCCGGCTCCGACATATGTACTACCTGCAATAGAAAGAAGACTTTTGGGAAAGTTTCATAGCGATAGCTTTAAAGCTGAGAGACAAGTTTGCATAGAAACGGACATGGTTAGATCGACTCGCCTAGTCATGCTGATCAAGAATATATATACTTTATAGAGTCGGAAACGTCTCCTTTACTGCGTTGCAAACTTATGACTGTTATCATAATACCCTTTGCAAGGCTATAACAACAATTCAGGTAAACGAAGAACAAGATGAGGGAAAAATAATTTACTATACCTACCGACTAAGAAGTAGCAAAGTACAAGTAGTTATCAATGGAATTGAATCAACAGTTCCAATCATTAAAATAATTGCTGGTCTTAAAGAAAAGGGTTTTAAAAACGGCTATAAACAAAATAAACAGAAACAAAATTCCCCAGCCAACGTTCAAGATAGAACTGACGCCTGGAAATATACCTTTAAATAAATATGAAGTTCACCCAATCTACAAGCTTCAATATCTATTGCACCGCAGAATAACGGTTGAAGAATATGATCATACGAGAAAATACTGCAAACTTCGTGCAGTCTGCGTTGTCTGCGGGAATGCACATTTAACTATGGACTGTCCTCCAAATAAGGAGAACCAATCTGTTAAAAGATGTAGCAACTATGGGGAAAACCACACGGCCAACTACAGAGGTTGCCGTACAGCCACAACCTCGCCCACATCCGGAGCCACCCGATTCAGAGAGGGAACGCTGAATCAAAGCCTGCTCCTTCGCGCAGTACAAGGCCTGACGGCCAACGGGAGCGCGGAAGAATTCGCGAGCTCGCTAGCACGAGCCATCAACGACGCATGCGAGGCGGCGATGACGAAAGCTAGGATTGGTGGAAGACGTCTCTGCCCGGTACCCTGGTGGAACGAACACATTGCCAAAGCAAGAAAGGAATGCCACGCAGCCAGAAGGCTCTCACAGAGAGCTAGAAACTCAAGGAGCTTTGACCACGCCCAAGTCCTCTTCAGAGAACGGCGAAAGGCCCTTAAAGATGCCATCAAGCGAAGCAATCAGAGGTGCTTTCAAGAACTGTGTGATGCAGCAGACGCCCAACCATTTGGTGCTGCTTACAAATTAGTAACCGGGAAACTATGCAGACTCCTATGCCCAGAGACCCTGCTCAACTGGAAGACATAGTCGTGTCGCTCTTCCCAAACCAAGCACCACTTGAGGCAGGCCCAGACCCCAACACTCTGGAAGAAGCAGAGCTAACCACGGACCGTGAAGTCCTTGAAACAGCAGCCAAACTAAAAAATGGGAAGGCACCGGGACCCGACGGAGTACCAAACTCCGCGCTGAAGCACATAATAGCCGCACACCCTGAGGTCTTTGCGCAGATGTACAACTGTTGCATCACAGAGCGAGTAGTACCAAAGGCCTGAAAACTCCAAAAGCTGGTTCTTATTCCAAAACCAGGCAAGGACCCTAGCGACCCGTCGGCATACCGGCCGCTTTGCATGCTAAACTCAATAGGGAAGATCTTTGAGAGGATAGTCTGCAACCGGCTGGAAACTGAACTAGCGGCCAAACGAGGGATCTCCGGGTTACAATACGGCTTCAGGAAGAAGCGCAGCACCGTAGACGCTATCAGCACGGTGGTGAGACTCGCCTCTGATGCTATTGCAGGTACCAGATGGGCAGGAGGGGACAAACACTACTGTCTTGTGTGCACGCTAGACGTCAAGAACGCGTTCAACACGGCATATTGGAGTCGCATCCTGGAGGCCCTCACAAAGCGGGGGATATCACAGTACCTGATCGATATCTTACGCAGCTACTTCACGGATCGAGTGCTGATCTACGAGACGGACCAAGGCCAACGCCGACACAGAGTGACTGGAGGGGTCCCCCAAGGCTCAGTTCTTGGACCGTCGCTATGGAACGCTATGGAACGTCTGCACCCTCAACGGATTTGCGGACGACATTGCCATGGTTACGGTGAGGAAAGAGCTCGAAGAAGTAAAAGCTTCTTGCAACGCCGCTGTAGGCAATATTTGCCAGTGGCTACAACGCAACGGGCTCAAGCTGGCCGAACACAAGACGGAGGCAGTCTTGGTGAGCAGTAGAACAAAAGTAGAGCAGGCTACTGTCACCGTTAGAGCTACAGAAATCCTTTCTGGAAGGTCCATAAAGTACATCGGCATCATGCTTGACGATCGGCTGACATTTAAAGCCCATCTGCAATACGTCGGAGAAAAAGCTGCAAGAACCACAGGTGCCATTAGCAGAATGATGGCAAACACGACAGGGCCGAGACAGCGAAGCAAGAAGCTCATAGCAAGTGTAGTATCCTCGGTGATACTCTACGGATCGAGCATTTGGGCACCAGCTATGAAAATGGAGTCGTATGGCAAAGAGTGTAGACGAAGCTATAAGCTATGCGCCCTCAGGGTATCCAGTTGCTTCTGCACAGTGTCAGAGGAAGCTGCACTGGTGTTATCCGGTATGATACCACTAGACCTACAAGCTGACGAGAGACAAACCGGAAACGCCGTCGCACGTGAACAGCGATGCCGAACCATCGAGAGCTGGCAACGAAGGTGGGATAGTGCCAGCACAGGCCGCTGGACTCGGAGGCTCATCCCAAGCATAGACGCATGGACTCGCAGGAAACACGGCCAGGTGGATTTTTACCTAAGCCAAGTGCTCACTGGGCATGGTTGCTTCAAAGCTTACCTCAATCCCTTCTGCGAGTACTGCCAGGACGGGGAAATAGAAGACGCTGAGCACTCCTTCTTCAGGTGCCCACTCTTCAGCAGACAAAGGCGCGGCCTAGAAGATGACATCCCGGATCTTTCGCCAGACACACTGGTGAAGCGCATGCTATCGAGCGAGGCTGCATGGAAAGCGGCGGCAAAAACGGCCGCCATTATCATGAAGGAGCTCCGACACCGAGAAAGGGCCAGAACTCCAGTTAATGGATGATTGACCTCCCTTCCGTCCCGTGAAGTAATGCCTAGCGGCGGTTCCGCGGGACTGGACATCTCACCCAATCCATACCCTACCCACATCCCAACCCCTGTTACTTTTATTAAACTTGTTAATAATAAAAAAAAAAAAAAAAAAAAAGAGGTTGCCTCTTTTGGAAATGAAAAACCGCCAAACCCAAAAAATAACTGCAACTAGAAACACAGCCATATACATAACATTAACAACGAGTCTGTGAGTATCTTTTGCTCAGGACTAAGCTACAACAACGGGTCTTACGATTCAGTTCCAAATACGACATTTGAGCATACCACTCCAGGATTGTTGGAGCAACAGGCATCGAACCATACTTCGGAAAGTATCTGCGTAAACACATCCCAATTATATAGTGGTATAGAATTATTGCTTGCAACTATAACAATTACAATGAGAGCAATACAGCAAACTGCCACGCGTATTCAAAATCTCCTGGAGCTTCTAATCAAACAAAGACCTGAATGATTTTACTGTCACAAGAAGAGTGCCGCAGGCTTATGTTCGTGTGGAACACTTGTCTGATCTATCATCAGATCACTCGCCCGTCTTGCATCACCTCTACGACCATCCTCAGGTCACAGAGCGCCCACACTCTCTAACCACTGGTAAAACCGACTGGCTGATAACAGAAAGTATGTAAGTACCCATATTGATGACTGCCCAAACATTTCATGTGCAGAAGACATCGAAAATTCAGTTGAAGCGTTAGTGAGTATATATATAACCTTTAACATCTATAACATCTATTCTATAACATCATTCTTAATTTGCCTCGATGTACATCAAATTTTAGTCTGCACGAGCCCTTTCGCGCTCTATGTAATAATTATAACAACCTTTATCATTTAATTTGCATTTCAACTTCTATGCCGGTATTAAAAACTAATATTTGAACTCATTTGCTTTACTCCTAATTGCTTCTTTATTTTCATTATATATGGACGTTGATGCACTACGAGCAGTACAAACAAGTGGCCCAACGACACCAAGCACGTGCTTGTTACGCGCGGGGCCCTTTTATCAATTTGGGCAAGAATGCGAGTTCGCGAAGAAGAATACATAAAACAAAAAAAAAACGGGACACATAATGAAGACACATAAGAACATTAAAATCAGATCGAGCCACCACATATTTCGAAAATCGGATGGCTTACCCGATTTTTTATACTTTTTATAAGTGTTTGTTTTAAGATTTTTAAGTCTTTGAAGAGCATTTGTAAATCAGGGGGGCCTGTTCGGCCTTGGAGGAAGCCTATCAGGAACGCATTCATTAAAAAAAGTGTTTAGAACGCTATAGAAAAGTTCAGTGGCACTTTCGATGTCCATACAGTTATAAAGATCTGTCCAATTATATTGCGAAATCATTAAGTTAAGTTTATTATAGTCACATTTACGAAAGCATCTCATTTTAGTTGGAGAAACTAAAGGAGAGAGGGTATCAAGGTAGGGGAGGCAAATTGTCAATTCTATTTTTGGATGGTATCGGTCTTCTGGTACCACAAGAGCGTCAATTCTAGATACCGTGACTTCAGACGGCTCTGAAACAAACACAAGATCTAACTGTCTATTTAATGAATTTCGTATAAAGCTAACTTGCTGTAACGATAATTCAGAAAGGCCATCGACAAAAACATGGGCGGACAAGTGAGTCAGTAGAAGGGGACCAAGAAATATCAGGAAGATTAAAGTCACGCAAAACAATCAAAAGGTTTCTGTTGGAAAGATAGGATAGAATAGTTTTAATAGCAGATAGATGTTGCTCATAAACTATTAAGTCAGAGCCAGATGGAATATAATAACATGTAATTATGTGTCCCATTTTTTTTTTCTTTTATGTATTCTTCCTTGCAAGCTCACATTCTTGCCCAAATTGATAAAGGGGCCCCGCGCGTAACAAGCACGTGCTTGGTGTCGTTGGGCCACTTGTTTGTACTGCTCGTAGTGCATCAACGTCCATATATATATAAACCATTCAACAGCAGACGTGACTCTAGGCACATCGAAGAACTGCTGTACAATAAGAGAAGGCTTACCCGAGAGTGGCAAGCCCATAGATCCCCATCCTCTAGCACTGGAAGATGAGAAAAATAGAGCTGAACTAGCCTTTATGAAGTACGAGTAACTCTCACCAAATAGCATACGATATCCACTGCGGAAAGCTAAATCAGGCATATGTCCACCTTAAATCACCCCTATACACGCAAACAGGAACTTGGGTCCGCAGCAACGAAGAGAGGGCGAATACATTTGCTCTTGATCTAGAAAATGTCTTTAAACCACTTCAAGCAACGAATAGATTTGTGCCATCCAGAAGAAGTTACATGAGACATAAATACCCAAGACATAAAGAAAGTGCCGGGTCACGATGTCATCACCCCAATAATGATTATAGAACTGCCAAACTGTGCAATACGTCTTCTAACCATAATATTTAACAACATGATGAACTGGGGATATTATCCGCAACGATGGAGGAAGTCTTTCATCACAATGATCTATAAATCAGCCATCGTCATATAGGCCAATCAGCCTTCTGCCGTGCCTATCAAAGATATTTGAAAAGCTGCTCCTCAATCGCATCAAGCATTACCTACAAGCCCACAATGCAATACAAATGCACCAATTCGGATTTCGTGAAAAACACGGAAGTATTGAAGTGAACCGGATAACTTCCGACATACGAAATGCATTTGCAAGACGAGAATATTGATCCGCTGCCTTTCTGGATGTCGCACAGGCTTTCGACCGAGTGTGGCTGGACGGCTTAATTCATAAAATCAAATTAATACTTCCACAAAGCACCCATACAATTTTGGAGTCCTACCTATAAAAAAGAAGCTTCGCAGTTCGATGCAAAGAATTCCTCTCTGATTATCATCCAATTAAAGCTGGAGTACCCCAAGGAAGTGTGCTTGGGCCGACATTGTATATTATTTATACAGCAAATCCACCGATAACAACCTCAACCTTTGCTGATGATTCTGCCACCTAAGTCGGTCTAAATGTCCTCTTAGAGCAACGCAACACCTTGTAGATCAACTCATTCTTCTAGAACAATGGCTAGCAGACTGGCGCATAAACGTTAAGAACAAAAATGCAAACATGTTACTTTTACCCTAAACAGGCAAACCTGCCCTCCACTATCCCTAAACAACATTATAATGTCACAAACAACTGAAGTAACATATCTAGGAGTGCACCTGGATAGACGACTCACTTGGCGTAAACATATCGAAGCTAAGAGAAATCATTTGAAATTTAAAGCCAGCAATCTACATTGGCTAATTATCGCCCGCTCGCCACTAAAATTAGAGTACAAGATACTTTGTTATAATGCAGTCCTAAAACCAATTTGGACATATGGCTCCGAGCTATGGAGAAATGCATGTGCCAGCAACTTAGAAATAATCCAGAGAGTGCAATCAAAGGTATTGAGAACAATAACAGGAGCACAGTGGTATATACGGAACGAAAATATTCATAAAGAACTAAACGTAGGCTTAGTTAAAGACGAACTCGACAGAGCGAAAGCAAAGTATAATCTCAAGCTCCAGGCCCATCCTAATGACCTTTCGCGGTCTCTAATCTGGAACACTAGCTATACACGACTCCGGCGAAGAGACCTCCCCACCCAGCAACAATAATTAGGGCCGTTATTCTAAACAATTAATTTTTAATTAATTAATATATATAAACAAGATTAAGATTTTCCAACTTGTCGTTAGTCTCTAAGAGAGAAGATTCGATAAATAAAATAATGTAAATAAAAAAAAACTTTGTTTGCTTGCTTTTCAACTTTCAAATCCTTGGCAAGGAACACCTGACTACCACGTAACTTATGACCATTCTTTAAATATTCTCCGCTTTTCCTAGGGATTCCCATTCCACCAGAACCATCACTTTGCCTTTCCGCTCATACATCGGAAACCCTTGAGACCTTTAATTGCAGTTTACCTTTAAATAACAGGTGTAATGTATTTATTTTACCTGCAAGGGTATATAAACTCCGCCTGGTCGAAGTAACTTCTTTTCTTGTTTTCTTTTGTTGTTCTAGCTACATATTTATTGTACGTTTATTGACTTCTCTATCTGCGCGGAGGCTGTTACCACCTCTACTCTTATTTCGGTTTCCGTCGCCGGTTCAAATCGTCCGCTTTTTCCTGCTTTTCCCCGTTTTTTGCAGCTTTCGCTAAAAAAAATTATTGAAAACCGACTTCAGATTTTTGGAAAAAAGAAAGTGCTGATTTTCGTGAGGTACGCTGGTCCACTGCTGATCCTCCGTGTTTTCTGCGATCAATGAGCAGTGCGTCGTCGCACAGAGGCTCCATGGGCCAAAAAAGTGCAATAAATCAAATTTTCGATTTTGGCCTAGAAAACTGTAACGCACACCAATCGACAGATAACACTGTGCAGCATTTTTAGTGCTTTTTAAATTTACCTCGATGGATGCTATATTTTTGGATTCGTTACGAATTCCCAAGTTAAACTGCGTTTTCCAAAAAGTTCCCCGACGCAAGGATTCTTAGCAAAAAGACCTCAAAGTTCGAAAAATGCTGAAATTGGCCAACTTTCCAGAGATCTCAGGGGCAAACGGATGCATGGTTTGATTCGATTTTAAAGTTTTTTAAAAGATACACTCTTTATCATTTAAACCTTATACTTAGAATAATTTTATGATTTTTTTTAAAGCAGAAACAAATTCTAGAAAACATAGTCAAAAAACATAAAAGTATACAGCTGCGGTCAAAATAGTAGTAGTGTTGCCGCCCTGTGTATTTAAAAGTTTGTTGTTGTAATTGATCTTTTCCTGGTAATATTGTATTGGTTATAATTTTACTACTAGAATAATTGGATTAAAAAAGTCACAACACCAAACTTTTAAAAACACAGGGCGGCAACACTACTACTATTTTTACCGCAGCTGTATACTTTTATGTTTTTTGACTATGTTTTCTAGAATTTGTTTCTGCCTTAAAAAAAATCCTAAAATTATTCTAAGTATAGGGTTTGAAAGATAAAGAGTGTATCTTTTAAAAAACTTTAACATCGAATCAAACCATGCATTCGTTTGCTTCTGAGATCTCTGGAAAGTTGGCCAATTTCAGCATTTTTCGAACTTTGAGGTCCTTTTGCTAAGAATCCTTGCGTCGGGGAACTTTTTGGAAAACGCAGTTTAACTTGGGAATTCGTAACGAATCCAAAAATATAGCATCCATCGAGGTAAATTTTTGATGCTGCATAGTGTAATTGATCACTCTTTTCAAATACTTAATTTTAAATTATTTATTTAATACTTATAATTATCACGCTAGTCACATTGAGATGATATTTTTAACTTATTATTATTTTTAAAATATTGAAACAATTTTCCTCACTTACTTAATTAATTACAAACATCAAATTTTTTTTTTTTTAACAGCTGTACCTCATACAAATAATTATATGTGCATCATGTATTTTCTTGATTAAAAAAGAACAAGCGCCGAAATCGAAATTTTGGGTATGCAGTTTTATTTGCAGATAAAGCTTACGAATTAAAAACATAAATTGGCAACAAATTTTAAATTTATGTAATAAGGAACGTAAGTCAATAATGTTCTTCGTACTAAATATTTATATGTGTTTATGGTTTTGTTTTGTTCTTTTGATACTATTAATGATAATGTTTATAAGATATTAATACTCAATACTGTTACCATTTTTAATTATTACGAAATTAAGTCGGGATGACATAGAATCCACCAAAGATTTGAGGTGGGATGGATCAATATTTGCCCATTCTTGGTTTATTGCCTTTTTTAAGTCCCTTTCTGTCTCAAACTGTCTACCGTTCTTAAACACTTTGGCAGAGAGGATACCCCAGAGGTTCTCAATCGGATTAAGGCGGGCCAGTCCAATACGGGTATTTTTCGGTCTTTAAAGAAGGATTTGGTGACTTGAGCTGCGTGTATTGATGCATTGTCCTGCTGAAACATCCCGTCGTCTCCATACAAATTACCACCAAACTCTATTAACTTACTCTCCAGAAGACCGACATACATATGAGCATTCATTCGAGTAGCATTCATTTGAGCATAGGCGACTTTCCCCTATAGCAGAACGCAGCCCATACCATCACGCTGCCACCGCCAAACCCTCGCTTGAAACAGGATCGCCGATCCTGGCGCATATCTCTCCAATATCTTTTGCAACTATCAGGGCCATCTAGATTATACTTATTTTCATCACTAAAAATTACGTTATGCCATTCCTCGACCCAAAAACGGTACTTAGTTGCAAACTCCAAGCGAGCCCTCATGTGACGCTGCGAAAGCTTGGGTTTAGGCACCAAGGAGGTATGTCTCAGTAATGGATTTTCATGAATTATTTGCACTATTCGACTGTTGGTTATTTGGAGTCCCATATGAGCTTTAATTTGTCCGCAACTCATTAAATCAACCACAGCAAACAGTTGTATTTGGTGTTTGCAACGCAAATCGATGTTTGTTTTCCACCCACTTCGTCGAATTGTTCCATATTTACTTGAATTTTTTAAGTAATTGGAGATGCCGTTTCGGTGCCGGTTTAACTTTTTTGCGATATCGGTGATACTTGCACCGCTATCATGCATTCCTTTTATGATTCCTTTTTCATAGTCTGTTAAACTCGATCCACGATGCATTTTAGCTAGCCAATATCAAAATATTAAAATCAAATGCACTATTTTGAACAACTACATACTTACAATAATTATCTCAAAATAATTTTTGCAACTTGAATTTTGAAAACACTTTTATCAGCAGAAACGATCATTTCGCACTGATGTGCACATATAATTATTTACTATGCAGAACTGAAAGCTCACGCACATTTTGAAAGCAACGGTACAACAAATGAGACGAGAAAGCTAAATCTTTGGTCAATTCACAACAACAACATATAACCAACATATCCCGTTATCAGAAACGGCACAATTTTTCATATATAGCGAAAAAACAACAAATATAGTTATGCACATATAATTTTTTGTAGGAGGTATATATATATAAATTATGTTTTAGTTGTGGAGCCGCGCGCTGTTTCTCGCCGCTGTCAGTGAGGGTGAGGAGTTGCGATCAATTGCCACCGTGGCTGGTCCGGGGGAAGAGGTGATGACGCAACTGCCACCGTGGCGGGCTGCTATTATAGATGAGCTGGGCGGTTGCCACTGGCTCTCTTCTCTCTTCTTATGAAGACTACGTCGGGAGTAACTAACTCCGTTGCTAACGCCCCTTAAGGCTCGATAACCAATTTCAATTAATAAAGTAAATGTTGACGGCTAATGCCTGAGTTTTATATTCGAGCCAATGCTCTTTATTGAATGTCAAAGTAAAACTGAAAACATATATGCCCGAACCAGGTGTCGATAGTTCCAGCCGATTTCACTTCTTCCTTAAGCCCTTGGATAACCTCCAAGTTTTGGCTTTTAATTCTTTAGAGAAGTGGCATGCTTAGTTTGGAATCGTGGCCGTTTTTCTTATGGCTTCACGTTGTTTTGAGTACTTGGTGCCATTGATGAAAGCCACTCGCTCGAACGTAATGAGGTGTGTACCGTCGGTGGCTATTTCAGGGCCGTCATCAGTGCTGACCTCAGCTGGGCACTCGTTGATTATTATTACTCCGTCATCTATTAACATGATGGGGTTTAGGTGGCTCGCTTGCGTCTCGCATAGTGCGGTACTCCCCGCGTGTAGGCCTCGAGCACAAGTATCATGGGACGCCAGCTTGCAAAACGATGCGTAAGTTGTTGTTACGCAATCGGTGACTGCTAAGACGTCGCTACTGCATTCGGCTACTGTGTTCTCCTTCAATTGCAGGATGGTATGTCGGTGTGATACAGGCAAGATCGTGACTTTTTTACAAATAGTATTAATCTTAGGGTATGCGATTAGCACATTGATTATACTATCGGACTAAAGGACTCTAATGTTAGACGCCTCTAGTGCTAATGATGGAGACTTCTGTGTGGTGATCAACAAATACAAACTTCAAATCATTTTGATTAAAAATTTCTGGGTTTATGATGTTGGCTTTTGCAAGTGTGACTGTAAGCATTACGTTTTGGATCTCGGTTATTAGTATTCTATTTCTGGCCAAAAGTACCTCGTACAAGTGGGAAGTGTCAACTATACTATTTTGTTTTGCCTTAATAATTTTATTAACGGCCTCTGTTAATTCATTAATTTTATTCTGCGTCTGCGTATTTATTATAGCCTGCCGGTTATTTGACTCAATTAAACGTGCCTCGGACACTTTTAGCATATCCAAGTCGGCCGCATCAGGTGTGTCCGCAATTACTTTGAGTGCGGTGCCAAGGAAGTCTAGGCTCCTGGCCATCCTATGGTGTATTTTTAGGACCGGCAATAAACTTCTAACATGTTCGGTATCGACGTCTAACAATTTTTTCATATGAGACTGTGGGAATAAATCGGAAAACCTAGTAGTTTGTTCTACTATAATTGAAACTGCATACCCGAGAAAGCGAAAGGTTAAATCTACTGTGTATAAAATGGAGTAAGTATGTTAAGGTGTAGTATATATGAAAATAAAGTAAAAAAGGTAAAAAAGGCTGGGGTGTATTTATACCCGTTACTCGTAGAGTAAAAGGGTATATTGTATTCGTGCAAAAGTATGTAACAGGTAGAAGGAAGCGTTTCCGACCCTATAAAGTATATATATTCTTGATCAGGGTCACTAGCCGAGTCGATCTAGCCATGTCCGTCTGTCCGTCCGGATGAACGCTGAGATCTCAGAAACTACAAAAGCTAGAGAATTGGGATTAACCACACATATTCTTTGGCTTCCTACGCAGCGCAAGTTTGTTTCAGCCGGGGGCCACGCCCCCTCTAACGCCCACAATCGAATTACGCCCACATTAAACGGGTTTAAAAAATGTCTGGCGCCCACACCATTAAAGATTTTGGAAAAGTAAAAATGCAGTTTTATTGCATTTATCAATACCTATCGAAATGTATGAGAAAATTTTTAAATCCATTCGTTAAAAAGTTATGCCAGGTTAAAAATGTTCTATCTCCATCTCCCTCGCACTCACTTTGGCTGAGTAACGGGTATCTGATAGTCGGGGCACCCGCCTATAGCGTTCACTCTTGTTTTATCTAAGGTTGTCCTTGTGGACCATCCTCCCTCTTATAAGGACAGACGTTCCCATGTCTGCTTGTACACGCTCTTCTGTGTACAGTGCGATTAGTTTATTTTCTAACCTTTTGTTATTTTTGAGGTATACTTTTTCTCCTTCCTCAAAAATTCTGTTTTGCCTAGTGGGGTTGCACCTATCTAGACTGGCCTGTTGTGCCTTTTCAATATTACTTATTATTGCCAACTTTTTGTTCGGCATTAGCTGAGTGCATGTCATGCTTAAGTGGCAGTCTTGTCACTGAATGTATTGTCTTGTTATATTCTACCGTGGCTCTCATAATAAGCTCAACGGTATCGTCAACCTTTTGGTCGATTTTCATGCATCTAGCTATCTCAGTTAGGGTACTGTGGAATCGCTCCACTTGCCCGTTTGAGCTGCTGTGTAGAGGTGGTGCATTAACAATGTCAATGTCATATTGATTTTTCAATAATGAGGTTATAGTCTCCGAGTTAAAAGACGCCTCATTATCACAATATATTGTTTTAATGTTTGGGAAAAAATTTATTAGTTGTAATATGAGTAGTACATAAATGACAGTTCTGGATACAAATGCTGGATACAAAAGTGGAAGGGGAGGTAATTAATTATGCTAATTAGGGTAATAAATCAGGAGAAAGTGACAGGTGTGGGGGTAATTAAAGTTAATGGTGCGTGACGAGTGGTCGTTAATTAGGGTAATAAATTAGGACAATGTGACAGGTGTGGGGTAATTAAAGTTAATGGTGCGTGACGACTGATTGTTAATTAGGGTCCACAATAGTTATAACCAGCTTCTGTAAATAGGATTTGTATTCAGGAAACAGATCCCGAAATTCGGTCCATAATCGGGACCCTTATTAAGCGGGGAGAAGTTACTGGTGTGACGGGTGACCTTTGCTTAGTTTAAGAAAGTGTGGTGCTCACACGGTGTGACAGGTGATCATAGCGTTATATTTAGGTTTTTCTAGTCAATGGGGGGAGAAGTTACTGGGGTGTGACGGGTGACCTTTACTTAGATTGAGAAAGTGTGGTGCTCTCACGGGTACGTGATAGAATGTCACGGGCTGTTGTCACGTTCAAAAGAAATAGCTGAAAGCAATCACCCTTGAAAAGGGGATCCCTTTGCTTGCCACTGAGAAACAACCACCCACCCAATAACAAAAGAATATGTAAATTTTAAATTCAAATATATTTTTTTTTTTTTAACTTTTTGACCTGAAAGAAATACCTGAAAAAATCACCCATCCCCCCAAACAAAAGAAGATACAAATTTGAATTCAGGACATGAATTTAGCTCATGTTTATTTGGAAATTTGTAACAGGCTTTTCTTATACACTAAATATGATGACATTAGTTTTAAGGCTCCGTTTCGATGATTTTTATAGAAAAAGCAGGCACACGCATCTTCCCCGAATCCATTATTACAAAACGTAAAATGATTACCATATACCGTTTTGTTAAGATCGTCTTCTCCTTTATCTATGAACATATTCCTTGTATCAATAAGATATTTTAAATCTTCTTTAAAAATTTCCTCAACAAATTGGGATGTGAAATTATTAATTCGGTTTATTAATCTACTTTGTCTGTTATCCATTGTATATGTATTAGACCATAGTTCCATTGCAAAAATTTAAAATATTGTGTGCATTATTCAGAACACAAATACCGTTTTTAATATGTGTTGAGCAAAATGGGAATTGGTTTATGTTTACGGTGTTTAATGGTGGGCAACCCAATTGCTCAACATCTCTTATGTGCGGTGATCTGAGAAAGATTTCTGGAAAACGTTTCTTTTCAATTCCCTTGCATAAAACCACCTTTCCCGAAGTGATTTGTTTAATATATTTTTTTGTTTGCTTAAAGTTGTTTATGCCATCGTTCCAAAAAATTTTATGATAGTTTTTGGTGAGCCAGAGAGCAGTTTTTCGTGACTTGCTATTAAGACGAGTGAAATCAAATGGAGGTTGTATAACGAAATTATTGTTAAACTTATTTTCTTTGCTAAATACAACTCCAATTTCCTTTAGAATGAACTTGTCGTTGTTATCAAAAAATCCTTGTACATAAATTTCAACTTGATCTTTCTCTATTTTATGTGGTTGATATATTGTTAGACAATTCTTTGAACTAACCCACTTAAAGGACTATGTTAATCGATCGGCTTAGGTGCCTGGCATACAGAACATAAACTGTCTGCCTAATGTCGTCGCAACTAGAACTTTAACCAGTTGGACTAGGGTTTGCATATGAGGATCTGAAGACTAGAGCGACAGCCTCTGTTGAATTCAGAATGAGTACAACTTGATTGTGAGAGTCAGAATTGTTACTGATAGTATTGAATAAACTTAACGGTATTTATAGGTAAAAAGTGCATAGGTTAACAGAATAGGTATAAAGCAAAATGTTGGTTATTATGTATTATTGGCAACTCCGCTACTGGAAGCAAACCCAGTTACAATTCAGCAGAATAAGCTTGTGACAATAAGTGGGTCATTGACCCGATATACGATACTTCAGTGCGCTGACTTATAATTGTTGCTGCGACTGAACATTCTCCCGGACGTTGAACAAGTGTTCAAACATCACTAATGTTGAACGCAAATCGCTGCAGGTCCGTTGTCGTGGCATCCAGTTGACGAATCGCCTTCGTAGACTATATGCCATGATCAATATTATTGATAGCGCTAAGGCAGCATACGCGGCTACTTGATGATGCTGCACACTGGTAATTCGAGTTGACCATGCGGTATCCTTTAGCTTAGACAGCCGCTGTTGTAGACGATCCAGTTCGTCTGATTCAGATGGTTGGGTTGCATTCTCTCGAGCTGACTCTGATGTACCTTCCACCACGGGCGTTGATATATTTCCAAAACGAATGTACCGCTAAATGAGATTCGGTGGTCATCGTGCTGATTGTACTAACACTAATGTTGGCGTTTCGTGCGGTGCAGCCTGGGGAAAGAGACAGTAAACCCGACCCATCAAGGTGAATGGTGGATGGTATTCCCTTGCATACAGCTTAAAGTTCTATTTGGTTGTGGTTCGCAAACATCCATCTGTTTCGTTGACGCGTTCTTAACCAAATCAAGTCTGCTTTCGACTTAATAATCTCACAGAGTGTTTCAGATTTGTTGTTAAATAGCTGAAATTCACACCGATTGTCAGCGTTGAATGCGGCTTGATGGCAAATGTGTTCGTTGTTGGATAATACTAGACATTGCTCGAAACCATCCTCAGTAATACCAATGAATTGATCTCTGTGGGAATTTACAGCTATGATAGGTGTCTTAATGTCGAATCGATTCCAGCCTCCTGATTTCCACGTTGGGATGGGAATGATGCTGAAGACTTCCTGCTGTGCTGTTGATACCATGGCCACTGTCATTTTGAATATAACATGATCTGTAGTTGTGGTTCCCTCAGCGCGCATAATTTTATAGAGTTCCATTACGTTGTCCGACGAAACTGGCAACATTTGATCCGGAAGTAGATGATCCCGAATTTTGTCTAATTGGTATCTTCACTGCTCAGGCGTTATCAGCATAAGACTGATGGTTTGATTACGAACGTCGGTAAGAACGCTGGCAATTTCCGCTTGCATCCGATGCATTCCAGGTGCCAGCAGGGTTAGCTGGACAGTTAAGATTACAAATGCTTGCTGTACTAAAAAACCTGGGAATTGGCAATATGAAAAATATAATAAAGGAAGATGTATATGTGGACGACCTTAACAGAAAATTCTTAAACATAAATGTACCTGATCCAGACGATAGCACGTATGTGACAACAGAGACTGTAGATAGTATGTTTGATTGTTTCAGTTTTGTTTGTGTGAATCAATGTGATGTCTTAGAAGCTATACTACAAATTAAATCAAAAGCTACAGGACTTGATGAGGTAAACCCGAACTTTGTAAAAATATTACTTCCAAAAATTATTAACCACTTGACACATTTGTTCAATACGGCGATAACAACATCAACTTTTCCAGAGACTTGGAAATTAGCAAAAATTATGCCTATACCCAAGGGGAATAACGAATATAGGCCTATCTCAATTTTGTCATATTGCTCAAAGATATTCGAAAAATTAATTCCCGGGCAAATAAATCGATCGAAAAATAATTTGTTAAATAATAATCAGTCAGGTTTTCGGAAACAGAGAAGCTGCACGACTGCTATTATCAAGATTGTTGAGGAAATACGAAGGGATACTGATGAAAGCAAAATAACTTTTTTAACATTGCTTGACTTTAGTAAGGCATTTGATACAGTGAACCACAAAATATTAATACTAAAGCTGAAGAAATTATTTAAATTTTCTGACAGTAACCACACCAAACACATCTTTTAAAAAACTTTAAAATCGAATCAAACCATGCATCCGTTTGTCCCTGAGATCTCTGGAAAGTTGGCCAATTTCAGCATTTTTCGAACTTTGAGGTCTTTTTGCTAAGAATCCTTGCGTCGGGGAACTTTTTGGAAAACGCAGTTTAACTTGGGAATTCGTAACGAATCCAAAAATATAGCATCCATCGAGGTAAATTTAAAAAGCACTAAAAATGCTGCACAGTGTGATCTGTCTAATGAATTGTCTATGTGTAACGTACATATGTATGCGGATGATGTTCAATTATATGTTAGTCGAACGTTGAGTTTAGTTAATGAATGTATAAATTTGTCTAATACTTGTTTGTTTAACGTTGATAACTGGGCTACAAAGAATGGTTTGAGCTTAAATCCTTAGAAATCAAAGTGCTTGGTCATCTACAAGAAAAATATAAACACAAATGATTTTCAAAAGCTTAGAATAGGGGACGTAGAATTGGACTTTGTTGAGAAAGCAAATAACCTGGGCATATTATTCAACAAAACCCTGTCATGGAATGATCATGTCAGAGCAGCCACAGGAAAAACATATGGACTGTTGCGACAATTACATGCGACACAAACTTTTTTGCCTATTCCTATCCGGTTATTACTCGCTAAAACTTTAGTTATACCGACTCTTTTCTATGGAGTTGAAGTTTTTGGTACCTGTGATGTAGCAAGTCGACATAAAATAAAAATGACATTTAATAATATAGCCAGATACATATACCAATTGGGTAGGAATGACCATGTTACTGAAAGCGCAACAAAAATCTTCGACTTGAATGTTGACAGCTGGATTGACCTAAAAATATTAGTTCTTCTTCATAAAATGATTAATTCCAGGCAACCAGATTACTTGTTTGACATGATTCGATTTACGTCCTCACAAAGAACGAACAATATAATAAGCATTAGGACAAAACTTGCAAGCTCGGAGAAACAATTTCTTGTATATGCCATAAAAATTTGGAACTCTTTGCCGCATTCCTTAAAAACCATTACTGGCACACTAAAATTTAGTGTTAAACTTAAACAACACTTTAACACACTCACATAAAACAAAAGTAGTAAAATAAAATAAAATATAATAGTAAAAGGCATAATAAAATATTAACTTGTAACTGTTTTTGTAATAGATTTTGTTTAATGTAATTAATGTAAGATGTAATGTAATGTAATTAATGTAAGATTTTTCAAAGTGACTAGCGCAGTAAAAATAAGTTTCACGCTTGTTGTGCTAGGATAGTAAAACAATAAAATTAAATTAAATTAAATTAAGTGATCGCCTTGATATCTGCCTCGCTCCTTGTCGAGGGTTGCTAGTTGATGTTCCAGATTTCTGATGCGGTTATCAGTGGATGACTCACTTTTCCTGACTACGTTTATAGTAGAATCCAAGATCGACGTTTGGTTTTTGAGTAGCATCATCAACACGTCTTCTCTGGATTTCAACTCATTTATGACCTTGGCCATGTCGTCTGCGTACCTGTCGTAAAGTACGCCAAAAAGTGAGTTAGCCACGTTACCTACTATATCAAGTGGTGATCTTCGCTGTCGGGAATGGTTGATCAGATAACTTCCTTCTTGTAACTCGCCGTATACATGTTAAAAATGCTCAAATATAGAATTGCATGCGTTTTCGTTATACAGCTCAGAGCACTTGTGCCTGAGTTCCTTAATCCCAGTGGACAATATGTTCATATCGCTCCAATATGGTTTCAAATCATAATACACAATGATGGTCTATCCGAAATTGCCGTTCTTGCCGTGCCGAGTCGTTCATAGAATACTCCGGGTTGATTGGCGAACTGAGTTACATTTGTTGGCTGCCCTATTGCGAACGGAAGAATACTTCTTCTTTGAGAAGCGGCGCAAGACGCGTGATTGGTCGCTGAAATACGCCAGACGCAGTTTATACGTCTACTACACGTATGTAATTATCTTTGCCAGGATATGTCTTGACTATTTTTCCCATCGGCCAACTCATCACCGGCAGGTTATCTTCCTTTATTAGTACAAGTAGGCCTTCCTTGACATTCTGCGCCATGGTCTACCATTTGTTGCGCATTTGAAGTTCTTGAAGGTATTCCATGGACCACTGCTTCCAGAATGCATGATTAAGTCTGGACACTAATTCCCACCTTTTTACCAATGTTTTGTTGAGATTTACGTCGGGCGGGGCCGTTAGGGGCTCACCAATCAGAAAATAACCTGGGGTTAAAGCAGACACATCCGTAGGATCAGATGACATGGGTGTAATAGGTCGAGAATTAAGAATTGCTTCGACTTCCGTTATTACAGTGTGTAGCTCCTCAAACATTATTGATGCGGTGGCTGTGACTGATACTAGTAACCGTTTCGCAGATTTTACTGCAGCTTCCCACAGTCCACCGAAAGAGGGAGCTCGGGGCGGTATGAACTTAAAATCCACCTGTCTCTGATTGCAATGGTGGATGATCTGGGCTTGTGCCTTATCCGTGAAGATCGCTTCTTCTAAAGCCTTTGGTTTATTGTTGGCGCCGACGAAATTGAATGCGTTATCGCAGTGTATGGTCTGGCACCTTTCACGTCGACTCAAGAACCGTCGAAGAGCACCTAAGAATGTATCAGTTGTCAGGTCGCTTACCAACTCTAGATGTACTGCCTTCGTAGTGAAACAGCAAAAAACTGCAATATACGCCTTGTCTTGTCTTTTTCCACGGAGTTTATGGTGAATCCAAAATGGCCCGCAGTAATCAACACCAGAGTTGAAGAAAGGTCGAGCTTGTGTTACCCGGTCGACTGGCAGATTGCCCATGATTTGCTGCATTAGTTCGGGCCGTGCCTTTGTACACTTGACACAACAGTGTATAACGCTTCTCGCCATTGTTTTATCATTTATGATCCAGTATTGCTGTCTGGCAATGGCTCTTAACGCTTGTGCACCGCAATGCATATTCTCTTCATGCATTTCTCGCAACAGCATCCTTACCATTGGATCATTGTAAGGAAGCAGGATTTGGTGCTTTGCGTTATAAGGAAATTTAGATTCTTCTAGTCTCCCTCCGACTCTGATGAGACTATCCTTTCCGATCATGGGGGATAGGGAGCAGAGAGCGCTCTTTTTGTCCACGGCCTTGTGGGTAACAAGATGCTTGTACTCACATGCAAAGTCAGTTTTCTGAATAGTGCGCAGTATGATAGTACGAGCGTGAGTCAGTTCACCAATACGAAGGGTGGTTGTACTTGTTATATTTCTTTTGTAACAGAAACGCATCATATATACGCCACAATTCTTTGTAATTTTCGAAAACTGTTGCAATGGTTGCAGTTATAGAGTTTTTCCCCTGTCTAATCCTGATATGTTGGAAGACCCACTTGTTTGGTTCGCCGTTCAAGATCACTTGGACCGATTACTGGCATGTTAATCCATTTGTCCCTTGAACCGTGTAAAAAGAGTGGTCCATACAGCCAGAGTTTATGTTCTGATAATTTTCTGGCTGCAATTCCTCTTGATAGCACATCTGCTGGATTGTTCGCCGAGGACACGTGTCGCCATTGAGCTGGATCTGAGACAGCTTGGTTTTTGGCTATACGATTCGAGACGAATGTGTGGTATGTTGCCGACGAATCGTTTATCCAGGACAAAACTACAGTTGAGTCAGTCCAAAAGTATCCAGATGCCCTTTCGATCGGTAGCCGCAAATCCTTTCTTACTCTGTGTGTTAGTTCAGCGCCCAACAGCGCAGCACATAGTTCAAGGAGAGGCAAAGTTTCTTTCGCGGATGGAGCCACTCGTGACTTCGAGCAAAGAAGTCGTACCGAAATTTGATTGTTTTTGTAGGTAGCTCTTATGTACACTGCTGCTTCGTACGCTCGCTCTGATGCATCCATGAATGTGTGTACTCTTGATTTACTGGAACCTTTCCATTATAGATATGCCTAGGAATTTGCATACTGTTCAGTGCTTGCAGATCCGAGCGATAGTTCTTCCAATCATTTTGAAGCTCTTGAGGGAGCTCATCATCCCAACTCAGATTCAGTGCCCAAAGCGTTTGCATAAATATTTTTGGAACTTACCACAAAGGGGGCAAATAGGAACACTGTTTGCTCCAGGAAGGCAGTCATCTACTTAGAAATCGTGCTTTAAAAAAGACGATCCAAGCGGGAATTGACCCTTTGCCTTTTCGGCAAAGCATTTTGTTGCTAAAAATGGGGCTGACGTTTTACCGTATGTGACGGTTTTGAGCCGGTAATATTTAAGATCATCTGATGGATTCTTTCTCCAGACGACTAGTTGATGATACTGATCGTCAGGGTGTATCCACACCTGCCGGTACATTTTCTCTATGTCTGCTGTAAACAAGTACTTATGAGTTCAGAAGCGTACTAGAATTGCCAACAGCTCGTTTTGGACAGTGGGTCCAGCATAGAGTATGTCGTTTAATTACTTGTTGCTTGTGGTTTTGCACGAAGCGTCGAATACTACCCGCAAATTTTTTGTGCTGCTTTCCGGCTATAGCACACAGTGGTGTGGAATGAAGTAGTGACTAGCGGGTATATCTGAATGACACACTTGTTTCATGTGTCCGAGCTAGAAATCTTTTCGTGGCTGTACTTTGTGATGCCCCAGGGCTGAAGATTGTTCAGAAAATGGGAGTTTCACAACAAATTTACCAACCTTTGCCACTCCTAAATTTCCTACGAAGTGCATTTCGCTATGAGCCTCTATTGGTGATCGATGCCTTTCTTCGGTTTTAAGATTTTCCAACAGTGTATCGATTTCTTCGCCTGTAGCTGCGGTGGCACAAACCGCCGCTGAATCGTGATCCGAGGAGATCTTTCCGGCAACGATCCATCCAAGTTTTGTATTCTGAAGAACTGGTCCTCCTGCCTGTAGTAACGTCTGGTTTGGCAGCAGCAATGAATAGTAGTGCTCTGCTCCGATAAGCATGTCAACCTTTCCTGGCTTAACGAAATTTGGATCGGCTAGAGCTATGTTGCTTGGGATTGATAGGCTTGCCGAATTCAATTGATGCGCCGGCTGATCAGCTATTATGTGTGGTACCACAAAGGCTTCAACTTCTCGAGTGAAGGCGTTATGCATTGATTTTATTCGAACAATTGCTCTTGCTCTACTGGTTTTTGGATTGCCTCCAATGCCCTCGATACGTAGAGAAGTTCCATGAAGTTTCAGTGATAGTACTGAAGCCATTCGCTCGGAAATCAGATTTATTTGTGATCCTGAATCTAGCAGCGCTCTGAAGGTAGCAACTTGACCATTGCTAGCCTTCACTGATACTTTGACTGTGGCCAGCAAGTTATAATTCCTGTTGCTAGCCGCACCTACAGTAGGTGAATGTTGATTGGATGATGTACCTGATGTGGTTTCCAGATGCAACAAAGTATGATGTTTCTTGTCGCACTTAAAACACGGGCGACTTCGGCAATCCTTTGCCTTGTGGTCATTGTTAAAGCAGTTGACACACAGTCTTTGTTTTTGTACCCAATTGACTCGTTCGGGTATTGGTTTGTTGCGGAAGTCATCGCATTTATAGAGCCAGTGATTCCTTTTGCAATATTGGCAATATGGTCCCTTTCCAGTGCTGGCTGATGAGCATGTTGGACCCTTCTGATCCTTTCTTGATTGTTGTCCCTTTTTTCCTGTTCCAAGAACTCAGATGCGCTGGTCCAGAAATCTGAGCAGTGTGTCGAGACCCTGTAAGTCTCGGGACCCATCTACCGACTGCTCGTATAGGGCTCTGCTTGCCAGATCCAATTTCCTTGATGATGGCAATCAATATTGTATCCCAACTTGATACATCGATGCCCAGTCCCTTTAAAGATGAAAGAGACTCGATAGTTGTAATGTAAAACTCTTTTCATGACCTTGGATCGTCACTGACTGTATTTTGATGCAGAAAGCGATTGGAAATCGTGTCTGCCACATGTCGGGGATTGTTGTAGGAATCAACTAATATATCCCATGCGCTATGGTAATTTTCATCCCTAAGATTGATGTGTCTTATCAATCTTTCAGCCTCTCCAGTTACGGTGGTTTTTAGGTACCACATCTATTTTTTGGAGGAATCTTAAGATCATTCTTTGTAAATCGACTCTAAGCATCATCGAGTGCGATTAATCTGTTCTGAGACTGTTTGATTCTAGTGTCAAAGTGTCGCCTTGTTGACAACTTCGACAATGCGTCCGGGATTGGATGATTGAAATCCGTGTACCGGGATCACAAACGATTTTATCAAATCGTTGACGGAGCAGGTCGCCTTGTTGACCTGTCTTCCAACTTCCTGAGTCGACTTGGCAAAAGGACTCGTATGGAAGATATCTCCAACGTTGTGTTCTAGGGTGTGATTTCTTGGTGAGATCACGTCGAGGTCACAAAAATGTTAATTGATCGGCTTAGATGTCTGGCATACTGTATATAAACTGTCTGCCTAAGGTCGTCGCAAGACTGGAAGAAGACTAGAGCGACAGCCTCTGTTGGATGCAGAATGAGTAAAACTTTATTGTGAGAGTCAGAGTAGAAAGTGCATAGGTTAACAGAATAGATATAAAGCAAAGTGTTGGTTATTATGCATTATTGGCAAATCCGCTACTGGGAGGAAACTCAGTTACAATTCAGCAGAATAAGCTTGTGCCAATAAGTGGGTCATTGACCCGATATACGATACTTCAGTGCGCTGACTTATAATTGTTGCGGCGACTGAACAGACTATACTCAACTAAACGATCGTGAATAAGGAAACAATATGCTTGGGTGTTTTAATGGTTTGCTTGTTTCAAATCGATTGAAATTCTCACGTCGATAGGTCCCTATTTAACTGTTTCATTTTGATATGAAAGGTCAACTACAATAATAGGTGTACTTTTAAATTCTAACGGTGATAAAAATGGTTCTGCTGGGCGGTTGTAATAACTCTTTTGAAACCTTGCATACATATCATAAAGGTGAGCATATTTGTCATTTTCAAAGTTTATATTTAAGTCATCATATGGATAAGTTTCTGAATTCAAGTGGACTTTCAGTTTGGATAAATTATTTGTAATTAGTTCCCCATTCAACATGAAGGCCATAATGGCAAATCTCGGTCGTTCTCTATTACTTCCTATTTTCAAATCCCAGACGTGTTGAGTACCCTGTATCAGTTTTGGGTTAATGTATGTATCCCAACTACGGAAAGCTATCGGTAAATTTACGCCACTCTTTATTATATCATACATTTTAATTTTTGCCGCATCACTGGGTGTTACATGAGGGATTTTCCAGCTAATATTAGTCATTTCCAAAACATATGTATGGTTTGCTTTGTTTTTAACATATACATCATCCAGATTTTTTGTCAGCAAAAGTACAAGTTCATGCTTACAATTCAGTAAAACTTTTCAATAATCCTCAGCAAACCCCATTACATTTTTTAAGGGTAGCGAGAAATTAAAATTAGCTTTTGTATTAATTTCATTTCCACCACTCCATCCAGCATTTAAAAGTTTGCGACTATCCTGACGACTTTCCGATAGATCATTTTTAAGTGTGCTGCTCATGCCAACAACAAACCCTGTTCTATCAATTTCGTATCCATTTATTTCATATCTAATTTCTTCAATAAAATTTGCCATACAATTATTGCGAAACGTAACATCGATATTATCAGTGGTGCTTGTACCGTCGACTGCTACTCTCTTAACAACTCCTTGAAAATTAAGATAGCTTTCGTGAGGGAGTACATACAAGTCCTGATTTTGAATACAAAAACGTATTTCATCATTTCCTTTAAATGTTTGATGATATGAGGAATATGTATGATATTCCTTTTTCGAAATACTTTCATCTGAAAACAATCTCTCATTTAAAATTTCATTCATTTTTAAATGCATCTTATTATTATTATCAGATTTGAATTTTGAAGCCCAGTGATTTTAAAAACAATCAGGGTATTCCCTAAACTGTTCAATTGCTGAATTGTTCGAAAATTCAACACAAAATTTCAGCAATTAAGGGAACGACCCAAAATGGTTCTTGTTGAATTTTTACACCGCTGTTATTTGTTGAAAAGTTTAACGGAATTTAAATCATGAAAAACCCATTTTTTTATTGTTTGTTACCGACTAAAATTGTTAGCTAGGTAAGAAGAACTACTAATAGACTTGCTAATTTGATTTTAAAGTAAATAATGCGAACTTATGATAGTAAAATGTTGCAGAGTTGCCATGACTTTTAGTAAAATATGGTGACAACTCTGGTTTTCAACGATTTAACAAAATTTTTAACAGCCTCAAAGCTGTTGAATTGCTGAAATTTCTGAAAGTTGACTTTGTATGGAACAGCTGATTAACAGCTGACCAAAATTCAACAAATCAGCAATTCAACAGTTTAGGGAATACCCTGACTTTGTTTTTTAACGTAAGACCCTTTCGATTTAATCCTGTTCCTTTAGCTTTACAACTGCTAGTGCGCGGTTGATGAAATATACCGATGCTTTTATTGTAAATTATCATTCTATTGCGCGAATATGTATGCGAATTGATATGTTTTCACCACGCAAATTCAATAAATCTCCGTCCTGATCAACGATATGTAATGAGGGAGTACTTATTTCTCTGCAGTTAATAGGTAAATAGATGAGATTGTGTGGTGTCACAGTCATTTTATAGCCCGGTGGAACCGAAATTGCAAACTCATGTAATACGTGATTTGGTATATTATCAACGAAGGAGCCACTCACAATATTACATTCCAAACGAATCGAATTAATTTTTAAAATGTTGACAGTTTTATCGGACAAGTGATTTTAGTTTGCCCTTAACATTCTTTGATTGAAACCAAACAATTGACCTATTGACCTCTCCTTATTAAAGTATATATCTCCTTTACTGCTAATTATTTCCACTTGAAGTGTATTGGTATTGCTTACAATTTTCACTTTATTTTCCTTTAACTTCTTTTAACTTGTTGTAAATAAATTGAGAATTATCGTTGAGTTCATAGGAGCCGGTGGGAATAATAATAACTTTATCACCAATATAAAAGAGGTTGTTATTTGCATCCACGTTGGGAATTGAGTTGTACACTCAACTAGCGCACACTCATATTCCCCGATAAATTCAATTGGTGGAAAATAAACTGTGTTTATAACGGAACTATTTCCATTCACTGATAGAGTCAATGATCTAACCATTTTGAAATCTGTTGTTCAACTGGGTGTCATACAACCCCGCCCCAAACTTATATTAGAATTAAAGAACAATAAATTGGTCAAATCCTTTTCTATATCGTCCCTTATCAATATTGTCATCCTTACTTATAAAGAAAAATCCATATTTATCCTCCCAACATTTTTGACAAATTTTCGTAAATGTCTCATAATTCATGTCAGGCATGATATGATCCCAAAATATGTGTCGCATATTTATATCATCCTGTTTAAACATAATAATTACATTTGCATTGTCCCGTATAAGATGTTTTGGTATCCGTGTATATGTTTGACACAAATAAAAATAATCAATATTTTTGTGATTGTTTCGTTCTCTCTTGTTTTTTTACTTTATTAATCGCATCCTATTATAAATATGTTTATTCCGTGATAAATCTTCAATGAATAAAGACAATATATAATGGGGAAACGTTTTTATAATCACATTAGTCATTATGTACATCGTAATCGTGGAAGTGGTCTTATTAATAAGTTAATAGATTCTCTTCCGATTGAGTTTCACATTCCTGGATATAACTATTGTGGAACTATCACGGAATTAATCAGTTGGATGAAGCTTGCAAGGTTCACGATATTGCCTATTCACAAAACAAGGATCTAAGCAATCGACATAAGGCAGATTCTGAATTAATTAACAAGGCTTGGGAGCGAGTAAAGGCGAAGGATAGTTCTCATAAGGAGGGAGCAGCAGCATATTTTGTAACTAATATTATGAAATCAAAGAAACATTTTGGAATGGGTGTTTGGAAGCGAAATCAGTAAAAACAGAAGAAGAGGAAGCGTAGGAGGATGAAAATAAATAGACTATCATCTGTTGTAAGAGAAGCGAGTCGAGAATTAAAAAAACGAAAACCTCTGGATGTGGTTAATGCAATTACAATTGCACGTAAAGCGATACATAATTCAATCGGATCTAAGAAAAACGTTAAAGTTCCTCGAATAATTAATGTACCCAAAATGGGGGGTTTTTTACCACTGGTACCCATCTTAACTGCATTAAGTGCCATAGGTAGTTTAGCTTCTGGAACTTCTAGTGTTGCAAAATTAATAACAAACGCAAAAATTGCTAAGCAACAGCTAGAAGAAAATAAAAGACACAACCGAAAGATGGAAGAAGTTTCCGTGGGTATAAGGTCTATACTTAAAGCCCCATAAAAATGGTTACGGCTTATACCTAAAACCATACAACAGTCGTGGTGGGAGAATGAAGAAACAATAAAACTAATTGGTCAGCTACCCAAAAGAGCATTAACAAATATAGATATAATGGATACCGCATTTTAGGGGAGTGTTTATGAGAGACTCTCTCCCTTAAACACCTAAAAATAATGAGAGTGGAGTGATTAACTTGGGTGACTCGAAATCAAGGGGTACACATTGGGTAGCTTACCACAAAAACAAAAACAACATATTCTATTTTGATAGTTTTGGAAATTTACAACCACCAAAGGAAGTTGTGAAATACTTAGGGGATGAAATCAAATATAACTATGAACAGGTAAGTTAACCCGACTACGGTCATCGATCTTGGGCCAGCACCGGATGCACGCGTAAGCGGGAACCCAGCCGGCGAAACCCGATCCGGCCCATGCAAGCGCTGAGTGGCAACGGAGTTGCGGGCCGCCAGCAGCGGCTGCCCAAAAGTGCGGCATCAGCATCTTAGCCGGACGATGGAGTGGCGAGCTGCAGTCTCTTTTTGAATTGTACTTTTAGTTTCTAAACAGAGCTCAAGCTGCCCAAACGGGCTATTAATAAATAAATCAAATATAATAAAATAACCTTTGTTATAATTGGCGCTCAACCGTGGAAAGTTCCGCGACTCCGAATTCAAAAAAACGAATTCGTTGAGAAAAAACCGTTTAAAGTCGTTTAAAAAAATAATAAACGCAATCGTCTTGAGGAAAATTAACTCAATAATTTTTTTATGTGCAGAAATGATTTTTTTATATGTGCAAAATATAGAAAATATTGCAAAGAAGTAAAAACAAATAAATTTCCAGCTAAAGCGGAAAAATTAAAGTGCAAAACAATTTTTCCGGAAGTGTTTTTTCAAGTGCAGAACATTGGAATTGTTTAAACGCAACGAAATAAAAAGTTTTTAAGAAAAATCAACAAATAAGAAGGAGAAAAGTTAAAACAATAATCATTTTTAAGTAAAAAATTATTTTGCAACCAGCGGAAATTTTTTTTTTCGAGTGAAATAAAATAAAAACTGCAAATACATCGAAATTTCAAAACAAACTACTGGAGGATAAAGAAGCAGCGAATATTCAACAACTGAATTCAACGTTTCGCCCCCGCAGGAGAACAATACAGTTTTTTTTTTTTATTTAAAAAATATATTGTGTTTCCACTGGACAAAATGTAAGTAAGGCGATTGTTTATTATCTCTTCAGTGAATCAAACAAAAAAACAGGAAAGATATTTCCAGTTCAGGGATTATTCTAAGTAAAATTAAATGAACTATAGAGACGAAAAAAATACAGACAGTAGTGACGAAGAACTTTTGGAAAGTTATAGGAATCTCAGAATTGACAAATTACAAACTAACGAAACCGCAGGGTATATTGGGAACAGTATCAGTGTGTCAAATAGCGATATTTCCGAAATCGTACGCGCCGCAGTTCAGGCAGCGTTGACTACACAGGCCCAGGCTCTTGCACAAAAATTCCAAGAGTTAGAGGGTAAAATAGGTTCTATTTCTTTAACAAATACGGAAGTCAAGGCCTATGAGGCCATAAGCATCGACAATAATATAAAGTGCGAAGAGCCTTTAGATATTGTTAAATCCATTCCCGAATTCGACGGGAAACAGGAGAATTATGTCTCTTGGAGACAAGCGGCAAACGCTGAATACACTGTTTTTAAGCCTTTTAATGGCAGTTCCAGGCACTACCAAGCGGTAGCAATTATAAGGAACAAGGTAAGGGGCAATGCAGATGCCGTGCTAGCCTCCTTTAACACAGTTTTGAATTTCGACGCCATTGTAGCTCGTCTTGACTTCACATATGCTGACAAAACGCCGGTACGCGTAATTCAGCAAGAATTAGATACCATGAGACAGGGCGAACTTTCTCTAAATAGGTATTATGACGAAATAGAAAAGAAGCTAACGCTTCTTACAAACAAAACACTGATGTCACACGAGCCTTCCGCGGCTGCCGTGTTGAACCACAAATTTAGGAGCGACGCTCTCCACACCTTTGTCTCCGGGCTAAGAAAGCCCTTGAGACTTGCAGTATTCCCAGCCCAACCCAAAGATATGCCCTCCGCATTAGCACTCGCACAAGAAGCGGAAGCGGCTAATGACAGGTGCGCCTACGCCGCAAGCTTGTCCAAATTCGCTAGCGACAAAGAAAAGCCCCAAAAAACTGGCAGTCAACACAGCCAGAAAACGGGCAACGGACAGAAAAATCCGCACTACGTTAAGTCTGGGCAAGACCAGGCTTATAAGTACAGGGATCCCGGTAGTTCTAAACAAAGACCGTTTGGTCAAAAGAACCAATACCAAATGCCCGAGGCCATGGAAGTAGACCCTACTTCCCGGTCAAAGTTGCAAGCGAACAACAAAAAGGTTTATGAGGATGTCTCGATGAGAACTCAGAAACTAAACCTTACCGAGCAAAGCGAAGATATTGAATACGAGAATTATGCAAGAACGGAAGCCTCAGCTATAGACGATGAGACTTCAGACCTGGAATATTGTAATTTTTTAGGGGTAAGTCCCTGCTTCCGTACATAACTCGTACGATAGCAGGGCGTACTTTAAGGTTCTTAATAGATACCGGCGCCTCAAAAAATTATATTCAGCCCCTAACGGAGTTAAAATGTATAATGCCGGTTGAGAAGACCTTTACAGTAAACTCCATTCATGGTGGAACATTCATAAGACAGAAATGCTTTATCCATCTTTTTAATAAAAAAACCACCTTCTTTATCTTAAATTGCCTAAAGGAATTTAATGTTATTGTGGGTTTAGACTTCCTAAAGGAGGTAAATGCTAAAATAAATTTAGTAAAAAATATTATAGAATACGAAAGCGGTATAGAGACCCTTCAATTCGCTGAATTTAAAGATGTAAATTTTGTAAAAGTTGATGATAAAGACGTACCGATGGTCATTAAAGATTCTTTTCAGAAAATGATCAAATTTAGATCAAACGCATTTGCGGACCCGAACGAGTCCCTTCCTTATAATATAAACACGGTTGCTACAATCCCAACGGATGAAGAACCCATTTATTCAAAAATGTACCCCTACCCTCAAGGTGTATCGGATTTCGTCAACAAGGAAGTTAAACAACTTCTTGCTGATGGCATTATTCGACCGTCAACATCACCCTACAATAATCCCATCTGGGTTGTTGATAAAAAAGGTGTTGACAAGGATGGCCATAGGGAAAATTTGTTACGTTTACATAGATGACGTGATCATTTTTTCCGAAACAAAGGAGGATCACATAAAACATGTTGATGATATCCTATGTCGTTTATGCACCGCAGGTATGCGCCTGTCCCAGGAAAAATCCAAATTTTTTAAAGAAAGCGTGGAATATCTTGGATTTGTAGTATCGCGAGGGGGGATCAAAACTTCCCCGGAAAAAGTACAGGCCATAAAGAACTTTTTGCCCCCAAAAACATTATTTAATCTTAGATCCTTTTTAGGGCTAGCTAGTTATTACAGATGTTTTATAAAAGGGTTTGCTACCATCGCTCGTCCGCTCACAAATATTCTAAAGGGCGACAATGGTAAAGTAGGTGCAAATCAGTCCAGAAAAATTGAGATAAATTTAAATCAAACCCAAAAAGAGGCCTTTGAACGACTGAAAAACATTTTAGCATCGGAGGAAGTAACCCTCATGTATCCCGATTTTAGTAAACCCTTTGACCTAACTACAGATGCCTCACAGCACGGAATAGGAGCCGTATTATCCCAAGGTAAACGGCCTATTACAATGATTTCGCGCGCAATTCGCAATGACCAGGAGCACCTGGCAGCAAATGTAAAGGAACTCTTAGCCATAGTATGGGCACTAAAGAGTTTGAGAAACTATTTATATGGGGTAAAAAATTTGACGATCTACACAGATCACAAGCCCTTGACATCAGCTGTATCACCAAAAAACACATACGACAAAATAATACGTTGGAAGGCGTTTGTCGACGAGCACAATGCCACCGTCGTTTATACCCCTGGCAAACAGAATCAAGTGGCGGATGCTCTTTCCCGCCAAAATGTAAACGCGCTTGAAGATAGTGGTGACTCTGACGCCGCCACTATTCACAGTGAAGAATCCCAGACATATACAATTGAAACAACGGACAGACCGATAAATTGCTTCGCCAACCAAATTGTGATTGAAGAATCGCTGCATCCAGCAACCAAAAACTATGTTCTGTTCCAAAATAAAATGAGACATATTATCCAGTTCAGGGACAAGGACTCTCTACTACATCTTCTAAGAGATGTTGTGAAGCCAGAAGTCGTCAACGCAATACATTGCGAACTCCCCGTTCTTGCATTTATTCAACACGCTTTGATTCAGGAATTCCCCTCGACCGTCTTTAGATACTCAAAATCTCTTGTAATTGATGTAACCGACAAATCAGAGCAACTCGAAATAGCTGTGACTGAACACAACAGAGCGCATCGCGCTGCTCAAGAAAACGTTAAACAAAGACTTTTAGACTACTTCTTTCCCAAAATGACAAGAATTGTTACTGAAGTAGTAACAAATTGTAGAGTATGCTCGAGAGGGAAATACAATCGCCATCCCGGAAAATATTTTTTAACCGCTGTGGATAAGTTCTCTAAGTTTGCCTCCGTTCAACCCATAGGCTCGCGAGCAATTATAGACATTAAAACACCTTTACTCCAACTTGTCAATCTGTTTCCAAAAATAAAGACCCTATACTGCGACAACGAACGCTCTCTTAATTCAGAGACTATAAAATCAATCTTAACAGGAAACTTTGGAATTAGTATTGCAAATTCCCCCCCTTGCATAGCACGTCAAACGGAACGGTAGAACGTTTTCATAGTACGTTAGCCGAGATAGCTCGTTGCCTTAAAATAGACAGAAAACTTGACGATACCATCGACATTGTGCTATTAGCAACCATAGAATATAACAAAACAATTCATTCCGTAACAGGTAAAAAACCTGTCGAAATTATTCATTCAACCCCCAACGAACTTGAAATAGAAATCAGAGAAAAAATACTGAAAGCTCAGGAAAAGACCCTAGACCACGTAAACAAAGACAGGGTTTACAAAAAATTTCAAGCAGGGGATAGAGTTTGGTTAAAAACAAATAAACGGCTAGGAAACAACTTATCACCACTTTGTTCCGAGGAAACCGTTGAGGTGGACCTGGGGACAACGGCTTTAATAAAAGGGAGAGTGTTCCATAAGGACAACCTAAGATAAACTAGTATTAACCATTTTCCTTTTGTTCCTTTTAGGCTAAACCACGTCGTCATATTCCTCCTGACAATACTGACCACGAACGCGACATTCCGACTTAGCGATTATTCACACGCTGATTACATACCGGTGACCGACGGGGATGTAACTATCTGGGACGAGTACGGATACCTTGGACACACAGCTAATATAACATTTTACGAGACTTACGCGGACGAAACATCATCATTAACGACAAAGTTCCCAAGAAAACATATGGAACTAGTAGTACTCTCCGACGTCGAAAAAATTCGTACACTAGTAGACACAATTAAAATACACCATAGACAGGGTCGTAGTATTAACATGTTAGGATCCGCATTAAAGGTAATAGCAGGGACTCCAGACTTTGAAGACTGGGAACAAATAAAATTCAGACAATTGCAGTTAATACAGGCTGAAAATAATCAGATAGACATTAATAGCAAGATTCAAACACAATTTAATATTCTGTCCCAGCAAGTAAATTCCATTAGCAAGTCAGATAAGATAGACTCCGACCACCTGTACGAGACAGTTCTTGCAAAAAATAGAGCAGTAATAACTGAATTGGAAAACTTAATAACATCCATAACTCTAGCCAAAGTAAATCTGTTGAGTCCGGTTATTTTAGATAACATTGATGTGAAAGAGATAACGAATGAACACCTTACAAATGTCAGTGTTGCTGATGTGCTGGCGGTGTCTAAAGTAAAAATATTTCAAAATAATAACCTTTTGTATTTTCTAGTTAAGTTCCCAAAACCGAAAGTAGTTTGCAAAAAATTAATGATCTATCCCGTTCAGCACAATAACGTAATATTAGATTTAGATCAACACAACACTATAGCCGACTGCGGGGAGCGAATTTTGGCCGTCTCTAACTGCGACATAGCCGTGGGAACAACCTTCTGCAAAACTTTGGAGAGTTCAACATGAGCTCAACAGCTGATGACCGGCGCTCTCGCTCACTGCGACACAAAATCCAGCCATCTCCAGCCCGTGGTTATGGTGGACGAAGGCATGCTAATCATCAACGACGCTGCTGCAAACATAACAAGCGGCAGTACTCATCAAAACATTGCCGGCACGTTCCTTGTAACCTTCGACGACCAAATAAGCTTGAATGGTACCCCATACATCAATCATCATGGGGTTCTAAGGAAAGCACCAGCAGTGCCAGCCATGGCTAGAATCAACATTACTGAGCACCACCAACTCCTCAGTCTACCGTTTCTGCACGAGTTAAGTCAGCGCAATCCGCAGCGAATCGGCGATCTTGGGGGCCAAATTACCTACGGTTCCGCCTTCAGCTGTGGGGCTACCACTGCCCTACTATTGGGATGCTTTGCTCTGTTCCTCCTTATCCGTCGCCGAAATGACAAGAGGAACCGGAGCAAGCTGCTGGCTGACATACTTGGAAAGACCGAGGGCGGCCTTAACTTAAAACTGGGAGGAGTTAACCCGACTACGGTCATCGATCTTGGGCCAGCACCGGATGCACGCGTAAGCGGGAACCCAGCCGGCGAAACCCGATCCGGCCCATGCAAGCGCTGAGTGGTCACGGTCACGAGGCGCAGCGTCAGCAAAGTTCGGCCAGCAACGGAGTTGCGGGCCGCCAGCAGCGGCTGCCCAAAAGTGTGGCATCAGCATCTTAGCCGGACGATGGAGTGGCGAGCTGCAGTCTCTTTTTGAATTGTACTTTTAGTTTCTAACAGAGCTCAAGCTGCCCAATCGGGCTATTAATAAATAAATCAAATATAATAAAATAACCTTTGTTATAATTGGTACAACGTTTTGGAACATACAATTGTGGGCACCTGTGCATTAAATTCCTGCTTTCATTCAAATAAAGTAACTGATTTAATGACTTTTAAACAAAAAGGTTGGAAAAACAACAAGGGTGGAAAACAATAAGGGTGGAAAATCAACAACCTTTTGCTATGGAAATCTCGGTCTGACAAGTGATATAAAATAAGCTCGGAAACCGTTGAGTCTTTACAGTCAGAACTTTAACATTAACTTGTCAAGTCGATCAGCTTGCTTCTCACTTAAACCACCTTCTTCGAGGACAAACTTTAAACCAACAACATCATGAATCAACCAATTCCATCAGAAAGTGAGCTGGACGCCATTATGGAGGAGGAAATTCTTCGAGGCGAGGTTTTAAAGGAGTTCAAAACGCGAGCATTGAAGCCCTTGCTAACACAAAATAAGATGGGTATAAACGTCAGCTACCCAATTATCAATGCGCAGAGGAAGAAAACTGTTTATGGGGACTTTATTGCCTTGGAACTTGATAAATATATTCTATATCTACCTAAGAGATATAACACTATGAAAGATGGTCATCTGAAGTTGCTCAAGGAGAAGGAATATCGAGTTATAAAAAAAAGCAATGATTCCCTGCAACTAGAGTTAAATAAAATTGTTTAATCCACTTATCACTTTGTTATATATATAAAATTTATAACATTTGTACCTAATAATTTATTATACTTAATAAAACATGCACACACACACACACACCCACATTAAATTCTTTTATTTGAAGAGGAAATGTAAACAACTGCATCAACAGTAAAATGATTCTTTTTCAGCCAAAAATAAAAACATATAAATAATATATATATTTTATAACTTTCATTAGTATGAAATGTAACCCTGTAAAGTATAGTTTATAAACCGGTATTACATCTTTTGTGCTGACGGTGGTGAAAGTGTTGACAGTAGTCAAAATGAGTCAATTTATTTTAAGTCAGCTTACTAAAACGAGAATACATCAAAGAAAAAGTTCAATGATCTAAAACATTTTAAATCACAAAATGCTTACGAGTTGGAAGAAACTTTTAAGCCAATAACAGATCCTTTAAATGAACTAGTGAGTGAAAATAAAAAACGAAAGTTTATGAATACAAACGAAGTTAAATCATCGGTTGTAAAGCAAAAAAGTGAAATATTTAAAAATTAAACCCCCAGTAAAAAGCTTAAGAAACATCAATTAAGGTATGATGACGATGATGATCATGATTACGATTATGATGATGATCATAGCCGAAATGAAGAAACAAAAATGTATAATTATGATGTTACTAGTGACTCAGATGATAAATGATCAGAGCCGGAAACACCTTTAGAAACACCGCTAGAAATAGAAGCAGATGCTAGCAGTCTAATTCATGCAGACTATGATTTTAATATTAGCAGTCTATCGAGAAATAAAGTTCTGGACAACGCTTATGGGCCTAGAAAAAATTCATCAACCCCCAAATCCTTAAATTTGGGAAATAGTGAATTACATATAAGTCATAATAGAATTCAATTATCAAGTAAAAGCACGTGGGATTTGACTCCTGGGCTTTATTCTCTTATTGTTCATAATAGACCTACACAATTTAGTGCCACAGACTTGAAAAATTATAAAGAAATCATTACTGAGACAAGTGCACATAGAATAGATTTTGATCCAAATAAGCGAATAAAAGGAACTAGAGGTTACAAGTATACAAACATTATTAAAAAGTTCATGAGCAATTAAAATATACCTCCTTCAGCTATATCCACCCCAATGCAATCAAAACAAAAAAAATCAAATAAAAAGAGATTTGGATACATGTCCCTACAACGAGCAAAACCCAATTATATTTATTGGGATGACGTCAATGAATTAGTTGAAAGATTGCAGCTTTTAATAGCATCAAAGGCCGCTGGCAACACTAATCACAATAACGAGATCATGTCTATAATAGAAGAACTGCGAGAGGCTAAAATTATATATTAATTGAATAAATAAGGTTCACAAACTTTAAATTACCTTATAAACAAAATGACTGTCGACAAGTTTGGTCACTTTTCAGACGAAAAAGAGCATTCAGATATTTGAAAAAGAGATGTTACAACTGTTGTGGGGTTGTACATTGATGACGACGAAAACCTGAATACCCAACAGAAACGAATTAAAAATTGTGGGAACCCAATAGATTATTCGGATGCAACGGCGAAAAAATATGTCGATGAAAACTTGGAGACGTTAAAGAGAGACCTTAATACGAAAATGAATACATCCCTTAATCGAAGACTTTCTAAAATAACTTCTGTGGAAAATTTAGTTCAAGTTAATAATGGGAGGGTGAAAATGTTGATAAAATTCTAACAAATGTTAACAAAGATTACTAGTGTTGAAAACTATGTTTATAAATATGTTACTCAACCGAAATTAGTTTTAAAATCACAGACAGTTGAAATAGAAGGTACTGCAACTCCAATAGTAAGAAAGATCTAGTACCAAAAACTATGAGTGATAGATTGGGTATTGTTAAAGAAATTCATGCTCCGTGTCGACGTAATTTTAAACGTCGAAGGGTAGTGACAAAGGGTATAAATGATCTCTGGCAAGCAGATTGAGTGGAAATGGAAAAGTATTCAAAGTTTAACGGAGGATTTTTTTATATTTTGACTGTTGTGGATTGTTTTAGCAAATATGCCTGGGGAGAAGCATTAAAATCAAAAAGCGCTAAAGATGTCTCAATGGCAATGGAAAAAATTTTCAAATCTGGACGTGGAACACCAAAGAAATTACAAACTGAACTGGAACTGAATTTTTTAACAAACAATTTAACGCGTTGATGAAACTATATAGAATTAACCATTATTCTACCTTTTTAATTGTAAATGTTTTAATTGTGGAACGCTTCAACAGAAGTTTGAAGGAACTTATGTGGCGTGAATTTAGTTTTAGCGGAACATACAAGTGGGTTGATAAGTATAAACAATTAATTGATATATACAACAAAAGACCACATAGAACAATTGAGGTCGCCCCAATTGACGTCAATTCTTCCAATGAAAAACATATTTTGAAATCAGCTTACAATCATCTCAAAATGTTTAGTGTGGGGAAATTGCGTAATGGAGATTATGTACGCATCAGTAAATAAGAATAAGAAATTTTTAAAATAATAAGTCTGAGAAACACATACCCTACCACATACTTGTTGGAATACTTTGAAGGTACTCCAATACAAGGTGGTTTCTACAAAGAAGAACTGAAAAAAACTCGTTTCTCAGACAAATGTTTAGTGGTAAAAATAATAAAGAGAGACTCAGCAACAGAAAAATAAATATGTTCAGACCGGCAAGCTCATGTAACATCTTATGTACAAATTCAAAAATAGTCCACCAACCAGACACACATCGCCGCATCGAAAGGCAGCACCCTACGTATACAAAGTCAAAAAAATAGTTTCCACATACGCACACGCAAAGACTGATAGAATGTTCTGCTTTCTGTGGAGGGCGAAAAGAATGTTTAGTCAAGGTTGGTATATTGTTTCTGTTTTGTTGGAGTGGTTCGCCAGCATATTTATGTATGATTGCCCCATCCCTTTATTCGTTTGCATAAGAGTTATATACTGAAAATTCTAAATAAATACCACTTGGGCGCTTATGATTTTTTCAGTAGCGATCGCAACCAAGACGAGAAGGTGAAAAAATTAAAAAAAACTGATTGCTCGTATAAAAGTAAAAAAATATAAAAATTTAAAACTCAAACTTGATTTAATAATTGCGTGTGTGAAAATGGAAAGTAATAAAAAAATGAAACTATTTTTGATAATAGTTTGTGTATTAGGAGTAGTGGAAATGGGTGTAATACCCACTGCACATCTAACGACTTACAACGAGACAACGAATACCACAATTATTCGAATTTTACTGCCTAAGAATAATGTTTTGAATATTCAGCTGAAGTTGTATATATTTAAGAACAGTTCACTAGCGAATATAAATAACATTGATGAGTTAGAGAGTAAACTAAAAACCTCACAAGGTAAGAATATCAATAACAATATATCAACAACAGAAGCAACAACAACAACAGAAGCAACAACAACAACAGAAGCAACATCAACAACAGAAGCAACAACAACAACAGAAGCAACAACAACAACAACAGAAGGAACAACAACAGAAGCAACAACAACAACAGAAGCAACATCAACAACACCACCACCAGCCAATTTTTAAATTTATGATGATTATGATGATTTGTCGTCACCCTCCAAGCATTCATTCACGGCAGTAAATTAAGTAGACGTTAATATTAATGATAATGTAAGTTAAAAGTCAACAATTTTAGACAAAACAGAAAAGCGTAGTGTAGATAAAAAAAAATATTATTTTCTTAAAAAAGAATTATTAGAGAAGTTTAAAACAGACTTGCTTGAAAGGGAAAATAGAGAGGGGGGAACTATTGTAACAGGAAACCGTGGTTTCGATAGGTATTATAAACTCGGTTATAGAGACCTTTTCACTTTAAGAATTTAGTGTCATTACGTTCTAAATTAATAATATTTCTAGTTTTAATTTAACTGATGATGACATCACACAACTTTATCACCAAAATATAAACATTAACTTAAGCAAAAGCGATGAGAGTAATGAAAATAACGTGATCAAGTAGAGTTTGGTTATTATCTAAAACAGATAGGGAAAAAAAACGAGGAAGAAAAATCAGCTGAAGAAGAAGATGAACCTGTTCAAGACAGGGATTCTGAACCTGAAGCTGAAATGAATCCATATGAATTAGAACTGTGAAAATATCTATGTAGACAACGGGTACAAATCCAATCAAATAAAATATACAATTTATAACAATATAGAATTTATAACAAATAACCAAAAAATTCCCAACACACCCAAATATTATACATTTAATACTCAATTTATTTGTAATGTAATTGTAATTCGTTTAACTTAATGTTATACTATATATATATATAAATATTGTTTAAGATTTATATTGTTTAAGATTATATAATTTTTCAAACTTACTAATTAAATAATTATTTTGTATCGTTAAATCTAAAATTGTTTCTGTTTTTTGGGGTCGGGGGGTAATTCATTATAAAACATTTCAAGTTCAAGTGACTTGTAAAGTAAATCATGTTCAACATTTTCAATTTCTTTTTTTAGGCAGTTGAGTAATGTTTTTTGTTGTTCAGTCTGGATTTCAAGACTTTCTATTTCATCTACCTGTCTCCCCAAAGCAGTGACTCTCCCTCAAGGAATAGAACATTTCATATAAGTTTCCTTTCTATTAAACCCTTATGATGATAAGGGAGTGAAAAAAATTTATCACCCTCAACTTTTCTCTTCGTATCATTACCATCGAGAATTATTTTTATCATTTTGTAAGTATTTGTGGCATGATTTTTAGATCTAAAAACTGACATGCTGCCACACATTCGATTTTTAGTGAAAGAACCTAGATACTCTAGTGCTGTCCTCGTTACTTCCTTAGATTTCATAAACGATTTGTCCATAGATTCAATTTTATAACAATATACCTTTGGACGGAGACCAACAAACTCTGACATTGGTCTACCATGAAGCCCATCTTTAAAAACACCTAATACCGCTTTATAGCATATTTTAAAATTATATAAGTTGGCTCTTTCTTCGGAATATCCAGATGTATCAAATTTGAATTCTATATCATCCCGAATATCTCTATAAAAGTCATCAGTTTTAAGTGTATAGATGAAGGAATCCGTATACATGTAATTTAATCTTATATTATCTTGACATTTTGGTTTCATATACTGATAATGGAAATTATACATGTTCCACTTTGATAACTCTAATACTGTAAACCCAAGATACATGGGTTTATCGTATACATATGACATTCTTCTCATTTAAATTGTATAGAAATCATTATCTAGTTTTGTAGCACTTTGGAAATTAAATTTGAAAATTAATGCTCGGGCACAGAATTTTTTACGACCACTTTTATTATTATTATCATTCTGTGGAGAATCCCAATCACAAACTATTTTAATGTCAACGCGTTTCGCGATATTTAAAAAATTTAAAAAAATCTTTTTCAAATGAATTTTAGCTTTTTGACGATTTGTGTGTTAACGTTTTGAGCCAAGGTTTTTGTTTAAAGCGCATCCCTCTATGGATTGTTTTTAGCTGCAACCCATTAATCAAACATTGCTGAAAATTTTTATAATGAATGATATAAATTTTTTATTTAAGGTAAAGGTTGAGACATTGCCAAACCGTACAAATTATTTGCATCTAAATTCATTAAAAGTGATGACTCTTTACTATCATCATAGTCACTTAAATATTTATTATTTGCTTTACTATATCTGTGACAGCATTGCACCAAACCACCCCGAATTCCACTTTGTATAAATTTATACATATCAATATTAGTTATTAACTGTAACTCAATTTGTGTGGTTTTCAGCATTGCCTGCCAAGATAAACCTGGTGCTGTATAAAAATGAGCTGGGTCAAGAGAATACATTTTCATACAAATTAAACGGAAATTTTCAAAAACGTCAGTTAATAATAATACATCAGTTTTTAAATAAATCTCTAGATAGTCCTTTAGAGATTTACAGGAAAATTGTGTCCAAACTTTAACAGCATGACTATAATCCTCTTGAGAACATTGCTTTTCAGTAAACTGATTATAAAATTGGTCTCTTGATGGTAAACTAGTTTCCTCTAATCTTCTGCATAAGCCTAAATTCATTTTCACAATTAAAATGTGAAACTACAGATGCAGTGTATGCAGATTTCGAGTGCATACTTCGTCGTAAAAATATAAACTATTTAATGTAAATGAACATGTACCAATTTCATACGCTTACTTTATAAAGTGTGCATATGATTCTTGTTTAGATAAATTCGTAATGGAAACGGGAGGTCATTCAGCTATAAATTTTGTTAATTCCCTTGTAAATAACTTAAAAACTATTCATACAAAATATTTGAGTAAAGTTGTTCCCATAGTAAGGAATCCATAGGATGAATATGAATTTGAGTTTGCCTTCGATTGTCATATTTGTGAGAAGGCTGTAGTTGATGACGCAGTGTCGTATATTTCAATGTCGATTTATTTGGGCTTGGGAGAGTGGCAACCTTTCCACTGCAGAGCTCCTTGTGACGAAGTGCGCGACTTGCACTTGATGAAAAATTTAAGCAGGTATTGCAAAACCATTCCCGTCCATTATGTGATCCTCTTTGTGAAGTCATTAGTCTATTAAATAAAAGAAAAATAAATAAAATAAACAATAATGTAAAATATCAAGTAAAAGTAAATCTATAACGAGTAAAAATTCATACTTTGAAATATTTGTTATCCATGTGTAGTGACCGAATCCGTTTCCTTCCAGGAAAAGTATATTTATGTGCGTCGGCTTTTCAACTCCAGATTGATAAATAGGTCCAATTATAGTTTCACTTTCCTCATCATATCCAAAAACGTTAATGCTCAATTTAACGTTTTTTTGAATGAAAATGTCTATGTCCTTTATTTTGAGCGGGAATGTTAACCCACTGAAGTCCAAATTTATTCCAGATGTTAAAACAAATCTTTCGGCCCTTATATCAACTTTATATGTGTAGCTTACACTAGGGTTACTTGATACCTTTGTAAGTGCCGAAATCAAAGTCCATTTAAAGAAGAATGAGTCATTCTTATTTTGGACATTAATTATTGCTTTTTTCGAAAAAAGCTTGGATGGTGTTGGGATAAATGAGGAGCCAGATAGCGGTTTATATTGATTGAAATTCATTGCCAATCGAATTATGCGGATACCCGCTATCCCTTTCCTGAAACTCTTCCATTTTTATTTTCAGATGGTCTGAGTGATTGGTGAATATGCGGTCTAAGTCCTAGTGGCTTGTAACAACTTCCATTTTGCTTTGGAATTGTTTAGTCTCCGTTTTTAAATCAGCATCTTTCACGAGCATATATTCCGCAAAAAACTCAAATTTAAATTTACCGCACATGTAGCTTTGAAGCTTATTAAATAAATGAGATTTTAAACCTCTCCTGCTTCGAAGAGGAACTCTTCCAGGTATCTTAATTCGTCTCCTTCATTAACAAACATATAATGAAGGATTCGACAGTTGAATCCATCCGAAATCTTTTTGATTCTTCCATCCAAAGGTACCACAGCATTCATCTTGTGCTCCGCGGTGCGAGCATGGTGATTCCATTGAACTCCCACCGGGATGAAACGACGGCACGACTCGCAATATTTTTGGGTTTGGTTATTCATTTTATTTATTATTTATTTGGAAAAGAATTACAATTATAATTAATTTGTAGATTGTTTTAAATTTTTATTTTCTTTTCACAAAGTCAGTTGTAATGTAGTTAATTTGTAATTGTAATTTAATTGTTCCCACAAAGCCACTTTTCAATTAAGGTAAACTCGTTGATAAGATCACTTTACTGTTTTTCGAAACTAGTAAAAAGAGTAGTTCACTTCAAGAAATTTGAATACACTGATCTGAATTTAGCGAAATTCTGACTTGAACTTAATCTTTAGTGTGTAAATTAAAAAATTCAAAGTTTTGATTGGTTGATGAAAATATTTTCCTTAAATTTAATATAAGAAATTAGAGTTGCATCGAATTGATTGGTTAAAGTCAATATTTTCCTTGAATTTAATATAAGAAATTAGACTTGAATTATTTTGATTGGTTAATTCCATCAAATATTTGATGGCGAGGGAGGGGTGAAAGTGAACCGTGTCCTAGCAACCAGGTTGTTGAATACTCGGTTTCTAGACGCATTTGCATTTGTCTAACTAATCTTCTCAAAGGGATGATTGCGAGGGAAGGGATGGTGGTGGAAAAGCATGCTCCCCCATATGAATCGGGGATAAAAGTGAGAAGTTACTGGGAAGAACCTTCACTTCGAATTGAAACTCCACTGGATCAGCAACAATCAAAAATCAACTAAACAACAAACAACAAAAAACAGCTATACAGTCAAACAACTAATCAGTTAAACAACAAACAGCTAATATCAACTAATCAGCTAAACAACAAACAGCTAATAACAAGAAATCAGTTAAACAACAAGGAACAAACATCAGTCAAACAGCAATAACAACATCAAGAAACAACTACATCATCAAAAAACAGCAGTTAAACAACAAAACATCATGAATAACAACCACGTGTGTGATAAAATCACCAAATTCCTCAAAAAAAATGGTGATTTCATTTTTTAGGATCATCGAGAGTCCCTGGAGATGATTTTCTCCAATCATCAACAGATGGATCGAGTCGGTGAGAGAAAATCGAAATATGGCGTACATATTCTTTTGTTATTGGGTGGGTGGTTGTTTCTCAGTGGCAAGCAAAGGGATCCCCTTTTCAAGGGTGATTGCTTTCAGCTGTTTCTTTTGAACGTGACAACAGTCCGTGACATTCTATCACGTACCCGTGTGAGCACCACACTTTATCAATCTAAGCAAAGGACACCCGTCACACCCCAGTAATTTCTTCCCCATTAACTAGGATAACACAAATATATCGCTATGATCACTTGACACACCTCAGTAATTTCTCCCCGTTTAACTTGGATAACCCAGATAAGCAAAGGACACCCGTCACACCCCGGTAATTTCTCCCCCCATTAACTAGGAAAACCTAAATATAACGCTATGATCACCCGTCATACCGTGTGAGCACCACACTTTCTTAATCTAAACAAAGGACACCCGTCACACCCCAGTAACTTCTCCCCGCTTAATAAGAGTCCCGATTTTTGACCGAATTTTGGGATCTGTTTCCTGAATACAAATCCCATATACAAAATCTGGTTATAACTGTTGTGGACTTTAATTAACGATCACTCGTCACGCACCATTAACTTTAATTACCCCCACACCTGTCACATTCTCCTGATTTATTACCCTAATTACCCTAATTAGCATAAATAATTACCTCCCCTTCCACTTTAGTATCCAGCTTTTGTATCCAGAACTCTCATTTATATACTACTAATATGGGGCTGCGCACATCGACTATGGCCCTAGAAAGTACTGGCTGAACTACAGCGAACTTTGAAAATTTATCTATGCAGGTTAAAAAAAATCTTTTATCCGTAGAGTGTATGTCAATGTGCAGCATTTCGCCAGCATATGAGGGGGTTGGTGTGATACCCAGCTCTGGCTTCTTGGGGTGTCTGTTGTACTTCCCCTTGGTGCATGTCTTGCAGTTTACAACCACTTCGTTGTCGAGTTTGGACATATTTGGAAAGTAGTAATCCTGAAGGACTTGTTTAACATTTTGACGTGACAAAGCGTCGGCCACAAAATTTTCTTTACCGGGTTGTAAAATACCTTGGCGTTTAATTTTGGCATTTGTATTTCGCTCGGATACAGCAAAAGTAAGAGGTTGATGGTCCGTAATTGACCTCCAAACTGCCGCTCCCACTGATGATAGGTGTCCTTTAAATATATCATCTCTAAGAAGCTTTTTTATTTCGGGACCTGCGAACACTCCCGCTTTTACTTTGGCATATGAAAGTCCTGGAAATATGGACAACAAGTGGGCAAATGCAGCACCTTCTTTATTGAGGGCTTTAACGAAATTCATAATAAGTCCCAATTTGATGTGCAGCGGTGGCAGAACAATATTTTCTCGTTTTACCAAAGGATTGAATTTTATGATGGCCCACCAATAACATCAGTTTTTCTGGATGGCCATTTCTTTTTTTAATAATGCTGTACATCTGATCGGCTGCCCCAAAGGCAGCTCTAAATCTCGAATCTAATCATTTAATTTTTCCTGAGAAAGTAGGATAACTTCTTCTTCACCCGGACTGGAGTCATCGGACATAGAAGAGCTATCCGAAGAAGTGTAATTATCTATTTTGTCGGGACATACTGGATATGGGACATTAGCGGAATGAATATTGGGAAGTGTCACTGAGCGCACTTTCGCGTATTTCCATTTTGCGTTCTTTCCGATGCCTAAGCATTTACTAAGGCAAAAGTAGCAATCTGTTACATGACAAGATGGTTTTCTCCACATCATTGGCGTGTCAAACTTCATGTAGCATCTATGTCAAGAAAACAATAATGGACCTTTCAAAAAAGCATCGTAAACAAAAACATACCGTTTGCCTTCGCTCCATTTAAGTAACGTCAAGCGGCAATATTCGCAAATTCTCCTCGGTGTCAAGCCTTTTCAAGATTTGGTTTGATGCGAAAGTAGAGGAAATATCGATCTTTTACCTAACTGTCAAAGGGTTGAAATGTATTGCTCATAATAAATTTACCACACACATTGCAAAAAGTGTCTGGACCATTTCTCTCTCTTTTTTTATTCGTAGTCTTATTTTCGTTTTTTGATAATGCAGTACTTTTTAAAAAAAGTATGCTTTTTTTGAAAGTGTGGTTATTTCAAAAGAATGAATTATTCAAATGGATATTACTTATAAAAAATACTCACAGTCATAACGCAAGCAATTTTATATTTTTTAAGGCATTTTTATAAATTAAATTCGGCAAATTCTCCTCGGTGTCCAAGCCTCTTCAAGATTAGTAGAAAGTAGAGGAAATATCGATCTTTTACCTCACTGTCAAAGGGTCGAAATGTATTGCTCATAATAAATTTACCACACACATTGCAAAAAGTGTCTGGACCATTTAAGCAATTGTATTCCTTAATTTTATTCATTATCAGTGATAATTTATCACACACAATCACAAGCACAATCCTCTTTTTTTATTCGTAGTCTTATTTTCGTTTTTTGATAATGCAGTACTTTTTAAATTAAGCATACTTTTTATACCCGTTACTCGTAGAGTAAAAGGGTATATTGTATTCGTGCAAAAGTATGTAACAGGGAGAAGGAAGCTTTTCCGACCCTATAAAGTATATATATTCTTGATCAGGATCACTAGCCGAGTCGAACTAGCCATGTCCGTCTGTCCGTCTGTCCGTCTGTCCGTCCGTATGAACGCTGAGATCTCGGAAACTATAAAAGCTAGAGGATTGGCATTTTGCATGCATATTCTTGGAGTTCCTACGCAGCGCAAGTTTATTTCAAAATGGTGCCACGCCCCCTCTAACGCCCTCAATCGCCCTACACCATTTTTTGAAAGGTGTCTGGCGCCCACACCATTAAAGATTTTGGAAAACTAAATATGCAGTTTTATTGTGACTATCAATACCTATCGAAATGTAGAAGAAATTTTTCAAATCGGACCATTCGTTAAAAAGTTATGCCCGATCAAAGATTTTATATATCTATCTCCCTCGCACTCCCTTAGCTGAGTAACGGGTATCTGATAGTCGGGGCACCCGACTATAGCGTTCTCTCTTGTTTTTTATTTTTTTACCCGATTGCCATCACCACTCATTTTGGTTTACATGTCGCCGCCTAGGATAAAACTAAAATTTGAACTTTGTCAACCGAAAAAAGTTGAAAAATCAGAACTTTAAAAATCCACCATAAATGGGATGTAAACTTTAAGTTTGTACCCATTATGATTTTTCAACGGATTTATTTCGAGTTTTTACTTGGCTTGTTTTTTTCGGTGGGATGTAAACTTTAAGTTTTTACGATATATACACTGCAAGAGTAAGTAAAAATATACTCGAGTAGTACTCGCCGATGCCGATTACAACTGTCAAAACTGGCATCGTGGCATCGTAGAATCGTAGGAATCGGCATCGTTTTACTCATATCTGACTCGTAATTCTGTTCGAACGAAATTTTGTTAAAAAAATATGGAGGTAATAGCAAAGCTGAACTCGGGAGAGTACAAACGGCTCGAAGCCAGTGGCTCTAGTGAGGTATGGCAGTGCTTTTTCCGAACTATTCATAGATCTACTGGCGAAAACGTCGTTTACGTGGGCTGTAAGAGATGCGAAAAAATATTTAAATATGCAAAAGGGTCCAGTCCGTCTAACTTAAAGAAGCACTTTTGTTTCAAAAGGACCAGCGACAGTACAACAGGAGGACCCGCATTCAAAAAAACTCGTATGGTTGTAAACGACCAAATGAAATACGAAGTCACAAAAAGTTGTTGTAAATTCGTGGCTAAAGATTTGCGTTCTTTCGAAGTTGTAAGTGGACCAGGATTTAAAGATCTTGCGAAATGCCTTGTCGAAGTAGGAGCAAGCCTTGGCAATACAAATTTTTCTATCGACGATATTTTGCCGCATCCCACTACTGTAAGCCGTAATTTAGTAAAGGAGTACGTTAGTGAAAGAGATAAATTTGCGGCCCATTATTGAAAAATGTTGGCTTTGGGGTACATTTTTTTTATTGTTTTATTTAGTTCATATATTTTTAGATCGATGCGGAGGCACCATGGATATATGGACAGACAGTAAAAAACAACGCAGTTTTCTGACTCTAACTATTCACTATATTGATTCCTCTTGGAATTTCCACATGTACGCTAATATCTCGCTAACAAATTTATTTCCTTGTGAAAATGTATTAGACTCATTTATTCAAAAAACCTTTAAGCCATGTGGTTAATTTGTGTTTTCTGAATACTTTATTAAGTGAGCGATATATTTTCAACCTATTTCACCGTTGCTATATTTAAAGTCAGTTCTGAAAAGACGAGCTCCGCGTGTTTTATGTTTGATGAACACAAGCAAATCTCTTGTTGAAAATTTTAAAAGGACGGGAAGGAACGGTATGCTGGATAGCAGGAGTGCTGTTCTAGATGGAATACCCTTTTTGACATGTTGTATTCCATTCGCATAAATTTTTAAGGAATAGAATCGGTTCTACGTAAGGCAAATGAGCTCCATCGTTTTATAGGAATTGAAAAGGTATTGCTGGACCAAATAATAGATTTCCTTCAGCCCTTCAAGGACGCAACTTTGGTCATAGAAGCTGATGAGGATCCGACCATACATGTTGTCATGTTGCACATGCATATTGTAAAAAAAAAATTCAAAATTTGCAATTTTCCAGGGAAACTCATGAAGATATTCGATTCGTTGCTGAAAAATGTCTAGATGTTTTCGAATCAAAACTGAAAATCAGCAATGAGCATAAAGTTGCAGCATTTTTGTGGCCATAGTATAAACAGCTCCGCTATATGGACGATGAAGAACGTCAAGATGTTCTGACCTTAGTAAAACAAGAACTTCATACCCTTTTGAAAAATGAGGAGAGACCATCAGATTTTCAGTGTTTTGAGCAGGATGTATCAGAAAGTCAAGTGCCCAAAGTCGATAATATGCTAGATCAATATAAAGATATTCAAGCAGTCAACCATGATAGCTCAGAAAACTTTGTAAATGTCCAGCTGGAGTTGTATAAAAACGCATATTACCCAGAATAAAATGTATTAAAATGGTGGAAAATGCATGGAAAAGAATTTCCATTAAAACAAAAGTTAGCCAGACAAATTGTATGCATGCCTGCATCGAGCGCTTCAAGCGAAAGGTGCTTTAGTTCGGCTAATCGTGTTTTGGAGGAACGCAGAACTAATTTAAAATCGGAAAATATAGATGCTATTTTATTTTTACACTCGCAGCGTAAGGAAGCGAAAAAGTAAAAATAAATAAAATAAAATGTGCTTGTATATGTTGTCCATGCTAATTTAAATAAAATAATTTTAAAAATATATTCAAATCCCTGACGATGCTACGATGCTATTCGTACGATTCTACGATGCCGAGTATACTCGGCATCGTTTGACACGATTACATGATTACAAAAAATAATCGTGGCATCGCCAACTTGATTACTTTTACTTCTGGAATCGGCATCGTATCGTGCAGGTCTCTAGGTTGCACCCATTCTTAGACACAGATGGAGTTTAAGTTTTTACGATATATACAGCCGACTTACAGTGGACCAAAAAACACATTTTTCATCTTTGTTGAGCTGCTGCGCTGCCATTACTAATCCAATCATATTGATTTTAAAATTAAACACACATTTATACACTGGAATGGACGAGAAAAATATTTTAAATCGTTTGGCCGGAAAACAATCTCTGGGCATTTCTAATCTGGTATTTTGATATACTTTTGAAAAAAAATATCATAGTAGCCGTCAAAAAATTATCAATTTTAAATTCCCCCTTCGTTAAAAAATGTTTTTTTCTCTTTAAAGCATTTTTTCTACACTGTTACTTGAAATATCAGTAAAGGCTACTATAATATTTGTTTCAAAAATAAAATTAAATACTAATATTGTTCTTTTGTAAATGCGGAGGATCAAACGTGGTTTTAGGCATATATTTAGTTGCTTTGACAATATGGCTTAGAATGACCCAAAGATGGTTTTCCTCCCAAACGATTTGTACATTTTTTCGCGTCCATACAAATGTTCCAAATTCAAGGCAACTCAGACATTTTTTATTAAAAAAACAGTATTTTTCTCTTGCAAATGCGAAGGGTCAAACGTGATATTCAAGGCATAGTTTCATTGGCAATGTTGCTTAGAATTGTCCATAGAATACGTTCCCCCTCTCGATTTGATGACAAATCTAGGCAACATTGCCAAAGAAACTATGCATTTGCAAGAGAGTATCTGAGTAGCCTTAAACTTAAAACATTTGTATGGACGCAAAAAAATGTACAAATCGTTTGGGAGGAAAACAATCTTTGGGTCATTCTAAGCCATATAGTCCAAGCAACTACCTCCGCATTTACCTTAAAAAAATACTGCCATTTCATTTTATTTTTGAAACAAATATCATAGTAGCCTTTACTGATATTCCAAGTGACAGTATAAAACAAATTCTTTAAGGAGAAGAAAACATTTTTAACGAAGGGGAGAAATAGCAGTATTTTTCTCTTGAAATGCGGAGGGTCAAACGTGGTTTTAGGCATATAGTTTCTTTGACAATATGGATTAGAAATGCCCAGAGATTGTTTTCCGGTCAAACGATTTATAACTTTTTTCGCGTCCATTCCAGTGTATAAAATTTAGGGCTACTGTGATATTTTTAATCAAACACGGGGGTTTTTTCTTTTGCAAATGCGGAGGGTCAAACGTGGTTTTTAGGGCATAATCTCTTTGGCAATGTTGCTTAGAATTGTCCATAGAATACGTTCTCCCCCTACGATTTGATGACCTCCAAATCGACCAACCCTAATATATATATAAGAATATGTCCTCTAATTCTTGTCGGCCTTCGTCAGCCACATCCTTCCCTTCGATCTGCGATTGAATTTGAAGAATTTGCTTAAAAAACGATTCCAAAATCTGTGACGGGCATTCAAAGGCAGCAATGTCGTTCTGCGGTTCGATGCGAGCTTTGAGATTAACTATGTTTTGCTGAATTGTATTTCTTTGTTGTCTTAAAGACACGAGTTGAGTATCAGTCATATTGCGAAGAGTTATTTATCGAAAATCAATGTGATTGTGGAGCAATTATTGAGTGAAGCAATACCTCATCCGAATATGTTGGCAATGCCCTTTGGTTCTCAGAGAGAAAAAACACTCCGATGCTTGGAAGAGTAACTCAATTTTTGGCTCATTGTCCGATGAGCTGCTCTGCGTGCCGAAAATACACCAAGTATTCTGGCGGTCTAAGATGCTGGAATCTATTTGTCCGCCGAATGCAGAGTAAATGATTTCCAGTGTCAATAGAATTTATGGTTGGACTTGCCGAATGCAGAGTCCTGTCACAGTCTAATATGCACTGCTTTCAATGTTCAAGTTCGAGATTACAAAGAGAGATATGTAGATGTGTGAGCTGTATCTATAAGAGTGCGTAACGTGAATTCAAATACAAACATATGATTATATATATATGGACGTTGATGCACTACGAGCAGTACAAACAAGTGGCCCAACGACACCAAGCACCCTTTGGGCAAGAATGCGAGTTCGCGAGGAAGAATACATAAAACAAAGAAAAACGGGACACATAATGAAAATAAAGAAGCAATTAGGAGTGAAGCAAATGAGTTAAAATATTAGTTTTTAATACCGGGATAGAAGTTGAAATGCAAATTAAATGATAAAGGTTGTTATAATTATTACATAGAGCGCGAAAGGGCTCGTGCAGACTAAAATTTGATGTACATCGAGGCAAATTAAGAGGATAATAATTACGTGTTAGTCTAACGGGAATATTAAAATTTAGGCGGCTTACAAGTTCTACAGAGTCAATATCACCTCTTATAAGATTGTGCATAAAAATAGTACCAAGCATTTTTCTGCGATTTGCAAGTGTCGGTAAATTAAGCAATAATAATCTACTCTGGTAGGAAGGTAGCCTTACGTTTTGATCCCAGTTCAAACTACGAAGGCCAAAAAGAAGAAATTGTTTTTGTACCGACTCAATACGGTTAATGTGCACTTGGTATTGTGGGCACCAAACCGAAGAACAATATTCCAATATAGGGCGGATAAGGGAGGTAAATAATAATTTGGTTATATAAGGGTCGTCAAATTCTTTTGACCAACGCTTTATAAACCCAAGAACACTCATAGCTTTTTTGGCAGTCAACATTATGTGGCAGTCAAATTTAAGCTTCGGGTCCAGAAGAACGCCTAAATCATTTACTGAATATATACGGTCAAGTGGCAAGTTCTGAAGCAAATAACTTATAAACGTAGGAGTACCCCTATGGAAGGACATTACGTTACATTTCAGGCAGTTCAAATTTAAGAGGTTATACTCACACCATACTTGAAAATTATCAATGTCTGATTGTAAGCGGAAACCAGACTCTATAATGTTGTATGTCAAACAAAGCTTAACATCATCAGCATACATTAGTTCACGAAAATTTGTTATGACAGAGGGAAGATCGTTAATAAACAAAGTAATCAGCAAAGGGCCCAAATGACTACCCTGGGGAAATCCAGATGTCGCGTGGATCATTTTGGAAGCAGCGTTCTTAAATGTAACCCTCTGAGTCCTCCCATTCAAATAACTTGAAATCCATGCTAAAAGATTACATGGAAACCCAAGCAAGTCTAGTTTGAATAAAAGAAGAGAGTGGTTAACAGAGTCAAAGGCTTTACTAAAATCTGTATATATAACGTCGGTCTGCATTTTATTGTTAAATCTATTTATTACAATAGATGACAATTCAAGTAGGTTGGTGGTAGTCGATCTTCGCTTAACAAAACCATGCTGACAAGGTGATATTAGCGAGGAACATAAATGTTGCAAATGAGAAGTGATAATACGTTCAAAGGCTTTTGGAATTGCCGACAATTTAGAAATACCTCTATAATTCTGGGCATCCGCCTTCGCACCCTTTTTGTGAAGTGGAATAATAAAAGAGTCCTTCCAGATAGTTGGAAAAACTGATGATGAAATAGACTAATGAAAAAGTTTAAGAATAGGTTTGCAAATGGTTTGTGCACAAAACTTAAGCACACATCCAGGAAGTCCATCAGGACCGGGAGAATAAGTAGGAGTTGTTATAAAGTTATAAAACTGTTTCGGATCATTTGAAAATTCAAATTTACTACGATTTAAATACATAGAATAGCAATGACTGTTAAGAACATTAAAATCAGATCGAGCCACCACATATTTTATACTTTTTATAAGTGTTTGTTTTAAGATTTTTAAGTCTTTGAAGCGCATTTGTAAACCAGGGGGGCCTGTTCGGCCTTGGAGGAAGCCTATCAGGAACGCATTCATTAAAAAAAGAATTTAGAACGCTATAGAAAAGTTCGGTGGCATTTTCGATGTCCGTACAGTTATAAAGATCTGTCCAATTATATTGCGAAATCGTTTAGTTTAGTTTATTATAGTCACATTTACGAAAGCATCTCATTTTAGTTGGAGAAACTAAAGGAGAGAGGGTATCAAGGTAAGGAAGCAAATTGTCAATTCCATTGTTGGATGGTATCGGTCTTCTGGTACCACAAGAGCGTCAATTCTAGATACCGTGACTTCAGACGGCTATGAAACAAAAACAAGATCTAACTGTCTATTTAATGAATTTCGTATAAAGCTAACTTGCTGTAACGATAATTCAGAAAGGCCATCGACAAAAACATGGGCGGATAAGGGAATAGCGACAAGTGAGTCAGTAGAAGGGGACCAAGAAATATCAGGGAGATTAAAGTCACCCAAAACAATTAAAAGGTCTCTGTTGGAAAGAGAGGATAGAATTGATTTAATAGCAGATAGATGTTGCTCATAAACTATTAAGTCAGAGCCAGGTGGAATATAAGAACATGTAACAAAAATAGACAAGGATTCCAGGGAAACTTTTACACTAACAAATTCTATGTCATTGAGGACATGAGAGTGAATTCTCTCCGAATTTAAGGTAGAGGTAACGGCGATCAGAACACCCCCTCCCCTACGGGAAAGGCGATCGGTTCTGTAGGTATTAAAGCTGTTTGACAAAACTTCAGAGTCGGTTATCTCTGGTTTTAGCCAAGTTTCTGTAAATGCCAGGATATCGTCCGTAAATGCCGAGGAGTCAGCATAAAGCTTGGGTAGCTTCATGTTAAGTCCTCTAACATTTTGGTAAGCCAAAAATAAACTTTTCAGTTTTTTGGCACCATGGGAGGCCTGTTATTTGTTCTCGGTTTATTTGGAACAAATTATTTTATAACCAAATCATCATTAAGCCAAAAGCTTTCAGAAAGAAGTTCTTTAAACACATCAGGCGGAGCAAATATTTTAAAAGATGATATCCTACGAGCGTAAGAAAAACGAAATTGTTCAACAGCAATGTCCTCGGATGGGAATTTTTCACGAATAAATTCCAAAACATCCTCGGATGTTGTATCTGGGGTAAATCCAGATACGAATAGTTGCTTCCTCTGTGGAACAACCGACAGTCTCTTTCGACCCCTCTGAACCTCGCTCGTCTGGGACCCAGAAGCGGTTCCTTCTGTATCGATAGGTACAGTCAGCACCGAATTCTGTGCCTCAGGTTGGCTTCCAGAAACAGGGTCACCTCCGGAACTGGCTGTTTCCATAGGCACAGTTGGCTCGGTTACCGCTGTGCTGACAGGAACTGCTGCAGCTACCGTGTGCAGAATTTTGTTCTGCTTCACGGTCTTATTAACTGCCCCTGAGCTGGCTTTCTTGCGTTTAGGCGACTCGGTTAATAATAATTTCTTATTATTAAACTGTGCACAAACAGAATTGAACCCGTCATTGAGCTGTTTGAAAACTCGAGAAAGGTTCAATAGTCCGTCTCGAGTCTGCCTCATAAAGCTGCTCATCTCGACTGTCATATCCTTGCAGGACTCATATGCCCACATGAGACCGGTATGCATTTCAATGAAGTCTTTAACTCTGCCAGTAAATCCTGCACATTTGACGTTCATGACCGATTCGCAGATCCAGCAGATAATAAAAGAATCTTTAGTTGACATCGGAAGAGAACAACTTGTCTTGCTACAGATAAGAGCCATTATAAAGGAAAAAAGGGTTATTCAAAGAAATAGGAATAAAATGTTGAAAAAATACTTCTAGTAAATTTGGCACTGGGATCAAATTCCAAAACCGCAAAGACACAAAACAACGAAAAGTATAAGAGCGCGAGATCGCGGATTAATTGTATGCAAGAGAGCGCGAGAGAAAAATCTTCCATCGACTGAGCGTGGCTTGTGGGGCACCAACAACAATACGCACGAACAGTTACAAATGTAAAGCAAGCAAGAAAGAGAGAAATTAGAAGTACAGCAAGCTCTCAGAGACTGAGAGCGGGAGAGTGGGAAAGAGATTACAAGAGTTTTAGCAAGTTCAGAGCGTGAAATTTACACTAACAAAGACAAGCGATTAAACAAATCCAATAGAAATGTTAAAATAACTATAACCATGTACCCTTTTGTTGGGTGATTTATTTAAAAACACTAACAAAGTTGTTAAGCTAAGCTTTGTTTATAAACAAACGCAAGACACTCGCAAAAAAACACTGAAAAACACAAAAAACTTAGAGCACAAAGGTAAACACAACCGTTCACAAGCGACGCTAAATCAAAGCAGTGTGGGGTAGTTAAGTAGAACAAGTTGGCAAAGAATTCAAATTATTACAGCTTTACCAAAGTTATTTATAAAAAATAATAAAATGAAATTAGCATTGAATTATGATGTCATCGAACACATTAAATTACCCATCCCCTTTCCACACAGCTCGTCAGCTCATCATCAGTTTTCTTGTTCCAACCACTTTAGAAGTTAAGAATATAAATATATCTTTTATATATCTTTTATTGTAAATATTGATGTTGGACATGTTTGGGGTCATGTCAGAACTTAGTAGTTGTTAGTCGTTAGGCCCCCAATGAAATACTGTACACAAATGTTCCTGCTCTTGCTGTTAGGGTTTGGGCTGTGCTTGCATCCCCTTAAAAATCGCTCTTTATAAACCGTTACAAACCATGAATCCGTTTGCCTGTAATACGCCCGGAAAGTTGACCAATCTCAGCATTTTTCGAACTTTAAGGTCCTTCTGCTAAGAATCCTTGGAAAACACAGTTTAATATACAAGTTCGGAAAGAATTCAAGTTTTTCGCATCTTCAGAGGTAAAAATCATGAATTTTGTAACACAGTGTTATTTATTAATTTTAAATATTGTCTACCATTAGAACTGCAATTACCATATAGATGATGAACCATGGGGCGAAAAAGCCACAAGTATGCCTTAAATCAGCGGAGCCTTATAGCGAGATGATATTTGTAAAGGCAATTAAATATGTAAAAAAACATCGAAGAGCTTCATCTCAAGGCTGTAGAGGTCACCAGCATACTTTCTAAGGCTGGATTGGAGCTAGCAAAATGGAACACAAGCAAAATAGAAGGCGACGGAGTAGAGTTTCAATTCAAGGTTAATACCAAAGATGTAACGAAGACTTTAGGCATGTCGTGGCAACCAAAACTAGATGTGTTCTGTATAGGTAGGTAGTGTATACCTAAACTACCTACAATCTCTGTCATTACCAAGCGGAGCATCGTTTCACTTGTAGCTCACCTGTACGATTTGCTAGGGCTCGTATCACAAGTCGTTATTCGATGCAAAATATTGGTCCAAGAGTTGTGGATGCACCGTCTAAACTGGAATGATCCACTTCCCACTGAGCTTCAATCCCAGTGGAAGCGAATAAAAGAAATCCATCGAAATTCCGAGATTTAATAATTCGTCACCAAGAAATCAATCGGAAATACACGGATTTTCAGATGCATCGCAGCGAGCTTATGGCTGTTGCCTATATCTACGAACATACTTAATTGCAGAGTTTAAACATCGAAAAATGCATTAATAATATTTTCTTTTGGGCCGATTCAATAGTTATACAGTGGCTAACCATGCACTCGTCCAGGCTAAACTGTTTCTTCGCCAACCAGATTTCTGAGATGCAATCAACCACTTCGAACATCACTTGGAGGCACGTTCCGGGCAAGGACAATCCCGCGGACATAGTGTCAAGAGGCTGCGCAGCGTCTGAGCTTATGAAACTATATCGTGGACCAAGCTTCTTACGTCAGAACTCATCTGGATGGCCTCAACCAGTACCAAATTCTCAGGACACCGAAAAAGAATTGGAGCTGCGAAAATCAACAGTCCTCATATGTACCGATAGTGGTAGCAAAGAAGATCTATTCGATTACGTTATCAACAAATTCTCATCCTATCGGCGCATTTTGCGAGTCATAGCTTTTGTGTTGCGGGTCTTCAATGAAACTAAAGTCAACAGGAAATTGAACGTAGTCGATATAATTCATACACCAGCAACTGAATTGCAATACGCGTTCAAGCACATCGTATCACATACTCAGATGAAGACCTTTTGATGGCGTGCACTTTGATATGCCTGCGCCGCCCTTTCCATGTTTCTCCTGACCAACTCGAAGATTTCCTTTAATTTTTGTGCGTTTTCCGTGGGTGTTTGTGTTTCTTTTCCTGTTCCGGTTGTCTGCTCGTCATACAGCGCGTTTGGGAGTCTCGGCTCTCTACCCTGCGTGATAAACGCTGGGGAATAGCCAGTTGTTTCCGCCACACTTGTATACATGGCCAACTGCAATTCTGGCCATTTTTCATCCCACGTCCTCTGATCGGCCCCGGTGAATTGCGCGATCATTGTTTTCATGGTCCTGTTGGTTCTTTCCGTCGGGTTTTCTTGTGGCGTGTACGGTGCTGTAAACTGGTTTCGGACACCCAGTTCCTCCATGAACTTCTTGAACGCTCTGCTTGTTAACTGCACGCCGTTGTCGGTTATCATTATTTTAGGTACTCCGTATCGCGAAATTATCCGTTCTCTGATGGCCTTTTGAAGGGTTTCCGTGGTTGCCTTTCGCATGGGCACGATTTCGGTCCACTTTGAGAATCGATCCACCAAGACTAGTAGCATCGAATTCCCGTGTTTTGACCGTGGCAGGGGACCGACAAAATCGGCGCATACCGTAGCCCATGGCTCCTCCGGAATTTGTGTTAGCATTTTTCCGGCTGCCTGGAGTTGGTTAGGCTTCCAGGGGCATTGTGCTCGTTCTTGCAGATCGGTTTCCTTATTTTCCAGTCTTCGGCACGTTTCTGGTAGCGGCTGCCGTGACAGGGCGTCCGCTACTATGTTAAGCTGGCCCTTCCTGTATGCGATTTCAAAATCGTATTGTTGTAGCTCCAGCGCCCATCTGCCGGACGGACTCTCGATGCTATTCAACCACTTCAGGGCCATGTCCTGGAGGGCCATGGCCTGGAGGGCTACCACTTCAAAGTGATAACCGATCCCAGGTAAGGTTTTAATTTCCTGATGGCCCACACGATCGCTAAACATTCTTTTTCTGTTGCAGAGTAATTCCTTTCCGCCCGTTCAAGAATCGGCTGGAGTAGGAAATCACCCGCTCACCCTGGTCCGAATGTTGTGTGAGAATAGCACCGAGGCCGTAATCGCTGGCGTCTGTTTGGAGTACAAACGTTTTACTGAAATCGGGGCATGCTAGGATTGGATCAGCAACTAGCCGGCTTCGAACGCTTGCTGGTGATCGTTCGTCCATTCCCATTTTGCTTTCTTCCGGAGGATAGCGTTCAAGGGCTGTACTATGGTGGCAAAGTCTGGTACGAATCGCCTATACCATGATGCCACCCCCAGATATTGGCGCAGCTCCTTAACGTTTGCCGGTGGCTTCAGCTTAGCTATAGCCGAGACCTTCTCCGGGTCCGTCCCAATGCCTTGGTCTGTGATTCGATGCCCTAAGTATTGCAACTCCTTCCTGAAGAATTTACACTTATCAGCATTTACTTTCAGGTTTGCTGCCCGCAGTCTTCTGAACACCTCTTTTAGGTTCTGCATATGTTCCTTTATGGTCCGTCCGATGACTATAATGTCGTCTTGATACGCAAAAGCGTGCGGCATCATCTCGGGCCCTATGACCTGGTCCAACGCTCTTTGGAATGTCGCCTATGCCGAGTGTAGTCCGAATGGCATGACTCTCCATTGGAATAGACCTTTTCCCGGGACTGTGAAGGCTGTGTACTGCCTGCTGTCCGTCTCCAAGGGTATCTGCCAGTACCCGTCCTTTAGATCCAAGCTGCTGATGTACTTAGCTTCTCTCAGCTGGTCCAGGATGTAGTTTATCATTTGCATCGGATACGCGTCCTTAACGGACTTTGCGTTTATTTGCCGGAAATCTACGCACAACCTCCATTTCCCTGTCTTCTTCCTGACCATGACGATTGGTGAGCTGTAGGGGCTTTTCGATGGTTCTATGCAGCCTTTTTTGAGTAGCTCGTCGACCTTGGAGTTAATTTCCCCTTGCATCTTGGGATTCTTGGGATAGTACCTTTGTTTGACCGGCTGATCATCTTTCATGGTGATCTTGTGTACAGCCACGGTCGACGTTCCTTGTATATTCTCCAAATCTGCCAATTCTGTTTTCAGGAATTTAGCTACGTCCTCTTCCGTGAATTCTTTTGGCGTTTCCGTGACCGTGACGGACAGTCTTTCCTCTATGCAGTTTTGTTCCCTGTTTCTTGGTGGTATTGCCACCCGAAGTCCAGCGCATTCCATTTTTGCTCCTATTGTAGTGAGGAAATTCCATCCTAGCACCAGGGCGTCTATGATTCCAGGAAGGATCAGCAACTGTATTACCACAGTGCTCGTGCCGAGTCCTATTCCTATTTCCAACTGCAAGGTGATGCTCCCGCACCGTCCGTCTGTTATCCCTACTTGCCTCCTCGTGGGCCTGACCTGTCCTGCCGCCTGCAACCTATCCGCCAGCTCCTCGCTTATAAAACTAGCCGTGGCGCCGGTGTCCACCGTGGCCTTCAGCCTCTTCCCGGCTATGAGCACTGTGGCGGACAGTTGCATTTCTTCCGCCTTCAGGTCGCCCATTAGATCTGAGGGGCAGTGCCTCGCGAGCCCTAGTTGCCCCTCGGTGGCTGGGATCGCTGGGCATTTCCCGATCTCGGGCAGCAATTGTTTGTCACTATGCCTATTTTCCCGCATTTCCAGCAGAACAGCACCGGGCGGTTTCGGCACTCTGTTGCCCAGTGCTCTTGGCTTCCGCATCTTCGGCATGCTGTTGCCGGGTTTGTGACGTATCCTCTCCTTCCCTCTGTCCTTTGGTCCTGTGGACCTCGCCTCCGGGGAGCATCTGTGCCGTCTTGGCACCTTCTGCAGACTGCTCCTTGCTCCCTTCGAGTGGCTGCTGGGTGCGCGAACTCGTACGGGCGAATGAATATCCGCAACGCCGGTGTGCTGTTCTCTATTATCCTCTGCAGGACCTCTTCTCGGGACATATCCAGGGGCCGCATCAAGGTCTGCATGTCTACCATGTAGTAGAGCTGACAAAAGATCGACTGAAGTCGACTACAAGTCGATAGTATGCTTTGCGATTGTTCAGTCGACTACTATCGACTTTTTTTTTAATCAAGTACCGTTTGTAGCTCATTTCTATAGTTTAACTCTAATATTTCTTTATAAAATCCAAAGAATCTTTTGAAATTATTTTCATTTAAAATGGAGAAGTTTTTAGCTGTTTCCAAAGAAAATGGTAAGTATAACTAAATTATTTAATCAGCATAATCTATTAATTTGGTTACGAGTAGACTCTCAAGAAAAAGGGAAACCGAGAGCTTCCGATGTATGGAAGAGGTTCCAAAAAATCGACAAGACGACCGCAAAATGTCTTTTGTGCAACAAGCAATATAAGACCAGCAACAACACCTCAAACCTAAGGGATCATCTCAGAAGGAAGCATGCTTACTGCGAAGATCAGTCTTTGCAATTTGTCATCGCCTCAGTCACCATCTCTCTTAGGAAAACGTGATATATTCGGATTCCTTAAAAGTGCAGTACTTAAAAAATCCATTCAAGTTGAGGAAGGGCACATCTTAGAACAATATTTCAGGCAAATAAATATTTCTACAGCGAAGAATCCAATACAATATTGGGAGGTAATATCTGCCCATATTTTTGTATTAATAATTTATATTGTGTGTTTGCTCTTTTTGTAGATGTCGGAGTCAAAATATAAAACTTTGAAATGCTACGCTAGGAAATATTTACATATCCCAGCAACCTCAACTGAATCTGAGCGAATGTTCAGCAAAGCGGGTTACATTGCTTCAGATCGAAGATCTGCTCTAAAGCCCAGAAATATTAACATGTTACTTTTTTTAAACAAGAACCAATGGGTCCTTAGTAATTAAAAATTTGACTTTTATGTTTATTTAAATTTACATACAGACTGATTAAAAAAAAACAAACAATACTATTTAAGGCTTTATTTATTATTTACTTGGAATAGAATTGATAAAAACTTTTCTTCTAATGTCAAATAACGACTAGTCGATAATATCGAAACAGTCGACTGAAATGCTGTCAAACAGTCGACTGACTACACTATCGATAGTTTTGCAGCTCTACCATGTAGTCTTTAAAGGACTCATTGAAGGCTTGTTTCCTCTGTCTGACCTGATCGGCTAGCTTCACCATGAAGCCTCGGGCAGGAAGAATTCCTTGAAGCTCCGGGAAAAGTCTGCCCATGTCTCCCAGAATCTGTTGGCGATAAACCATTTGAGGGCTCTTCCCTGCAGGAGTTCCGGCATCGCTTTGGGGATTAGATCGGCGTCGAGCCCGTACGTCACCGCTGACCACTCTACTTGTTCTAGGAACTCCAGGGGTTTGTCGTGGCCGTCGTACTTGAAGGTCCACTCTCGTACCTGCTTCGCCACCTTGGCATAGTCCGGCACTTCTGGCTTGGCATTGTCCTTCCTTCGATAGGAGTGGAGTTTCGTCGCTCCTGGTTGCCGGCGTCCCTGAGGCTTTGGACGTCCAAACTGCTCACCAAGCCCTCTGCGCTCGTGATTTTCATCTCGGGAGTCTTCTTTCCGTAATCCCTTTCCAACGCTTCGAGGATGGCAACTGTCTCTGGTTCTTTAGTTGTGCGGCATATGAACTCCGACAGTGCTTTTCTCATGTCATCCACGAGACCCTTTAGCCCGATTCCAAGGGCGGCTGCGATGGCGGGAAAGTCATCCCTTGCCCATCTTCTATCTGCTTTCTTGATCGGGCCCCACGTTGGGCGCCAGATGTAACGAACCGTTTTCAACTGTTTGATCGCTACGTAAACGCCGCGACTAGCTCAGAGATATTGTGTGTTCGTCCCACCAAATTTGTATTGTGCGACTGCCCGTGACCCAAGAAAATGCAGTGATATCCGATTGGGACAAATCGGAAAACTTTATTAAGTTTTCATTTCGCTGGAATTGGGTTCTACGTCAGCTGGCTGTTGCGGCTTGCCTGGTCGGCGACCTGCCTTCCTCGGCTCAAGATTCACCTCGTGCGTTTCTCGGCGGCGCTCCTCGACGGCGTCGCTGCTCTCGTATCTCTTCGTGCTACTTGTGGACTCCTGCGGCGTCGTTCTCCAACGGCGTCTCACCCGTTCCACCCGGCTCGTAGGACTCAAAAGTCTGCACAACCTTCCTTTCTGGTCCGACCAAAATGATCCTGGGACCACCTGTTTCGTCGTGTTCCCTGAGGTCGGTCTGGCTCTAGCCTGAGAAACAAATGTCCCGACAGGTCAAATCCGAGGATTCAGCCTTATCGTCAGTCCACCGTAACCCCGACGCCTGGCACAAACTCTTGATCCGCGCTTACCCTGCCGGTAGCTCGTCCTTCTCTCGACTCTGCTCCTGTCCAGCACTCATCCCCACTCCAATCTCTGTTTCCTGCAGATCTCACCGTTGCAGTCTCAGCCTTGGCCTACCGTCTTGACTCTGGTATCTTGATCTGGGCGTTGAGCACTCGGTTACTTGGTACTCTCACGGTCACGCACTCGATTGAATCCTCGCACTTGAATCTTGATATCTGGTTTCCTTGTCTCACTTGTACTTTCGCTCACGTATCTCGGTTGTCTGTCCCGAGCTGCGCCTGCGCCGCCCTTTTATAGGCTGCGGCGTGGTCCCGTTATTTCCGTTTTTGCACACGGCTCGCTAGGGTCCAATGTCCAAGGGTGTCCCGTTAGTTCCCTTTGCACACGGCACGCATCGGGTCCAAGGTCCAAGCTGTCCTGTTAATTCACGGTGCATCCTCTTTGCGCCGGTTCAAAGTCCACGGCTTTACCGTTCGACCTCATTGCCCTTTGGCGGCGTGAGTCCAAGGTCCAGCGCGGCACCGTTATTTCACGGTCTCTCCGCTTTGGCCGGGTCCAAGGTCCAGTATTTACCGGTGGACCTGTGGGGATTTTTACGACTCCTCACATCTCCCCCTTTCTTCGGAAATTTTTTGAAGAAGGTGCTTTCTCTCCTCGTCCTCTCTGATTCCTGGTTCCCTACTCCTGTTGTTGGCCATCAGTCCGGACGCAGCGGCGCAATCTCAGCCGTGTCCTATAGGCATCTTGACGACCGCGTCTAACCCTCGCTGATGCCTTTCTCCTGCCGTTTGGCCACCGGTCGGATCACAGCGATGCCAGCCTCAGCCGTGTCCTATAGGCATCTCGACCCCCGCGTATAGACCCCCCCGGCGCCGTCCTTGTTCCTGCTCCTGCTCCTTGTTTCTCCTCCCCGACGATTCCTCCTCCTTGGTCGCTGATCCTCGCCTCCGGACGGAATTTTTGAATTTCCGCGCCACTCCAACGTCGAAATTCACCACTTCTCTCTCCGCAGTCTGGCAACTCCGCTTCAACTCACAATTGCGTTTATCGATCGTGGTGAGCGGCGTTGCCACTTCCATGTCTCCAATTCCATATGTTCCGTGTCCAGCGTTGCCATTTCCATTCCAGTTTGCAGTGTGACCAATAGTGTGGCCACTGTGAAAAATCTAGTATTTCCATATCGTGTTCCCTATCGATCGCACTATCGATCGACCGCCGCTATCGCAGCGCCCCCATCCCGATTTTTTATTACCGCGTGGCTGCTTTGAAATGGTAAGTGTTTTCTGTTGTTTTCCTCCGGTTTTCAGCCATCTGACCATTTCATCTTCTTGCAGCTCCATGGCGATGAACGTATGCATGCCCCTGGATGCTCCGGGGTGCGGATCCTGGCCTCCGCGCGCCTTGGAAGACAACTTGCGGCTGCAAGTGCCCCGTGTCCCGCGCGTGCGGCAGCCTCGTGCCGTATTTGCCGGCCCGTGCGCCTGGCTTTCGCGGCCCTCGATCCGCTCCTGGCATGGCTGTCGCAGAGGTCGTTAACCCCTTTTTGTTGTTGTGTTGCAGTCGGAGCTACTGTGTTGTTGTTGCTGTGGTTGTTGTTGGCGCTGGCTGCGCCTGCGCGTATGTTGCCGTACCCTCCCCTGTCCCAGAACATATCTTCTCTTTTATGTTCTAGCCCCGATCTGGGGCTCCTTTATTTGGCGCGCTGTCACGCTGGAGGCGTGATTACTTACACACGCTTCAGGAGCGCTTCAAATGGCACAAACCCAATGCCAACATTCAAATTGGCCAAATGGTCATACTTCACGAGGATAATGCACCTCCCCAGGAATGGATCCTTGGTCGCATTACCAACACGCATTTCGGAGCTGATGGACGAGTAATAGTGGCCGAGATCAAGGTGAAAAATCGAACCATTCAAAGACCCATTTGTAATATACCGCCCCTGCCTGAGCAAATTGGTGCTTGAATACTCCTTGGATCATTCAACGGGCGGAAAATGTTCGATGACATCATAATTCAATTCTAATTTCATTAAAACTTTGTTTAAAGCTGTAATAACTGGAATCTTTTGCCAACTTGTTCTACTTAACTACCCCACACTGTAATCATATGTTTGTATTTGAATTCGCGTTACGCAATCTTATACATACAGCTCAGACATCTACATATCGCTCTTTGTAATCTCGAACTTGAACATTAAAAACAGTGCATATTTGAGATCGAAACAACTCGGACGCTTTAGTCTGATAACTCTGCATTTGGACAGAGTCCGCACAGATGTATTTAAAAACATCGAAATTTTCTGCACCAGTGTCTACTAAAAATACGAATTCTTTTCCTGTTTCTACATTTATAAAAGTGACGAATGTGCTTTGGCTGGTTTGATGGCGTGCACTTTGATATGCCTGCGCCGCCCTTTCCATGTTTCTCCTGACCAACTCGAAGATTTCCTTTAATTTTTTTGCGTTTTCCGTGGGTGTTTGTGTTTCTTTTCCTGTTCCGGTTGTCTGCTCGTCATACAGCGCGTTTGGGAGTCTCGGCTCTCTACCCTGCGTGATAAACGCTGGCGAATAGCCAGTTGTTTCCGCCACACTTGTATTCATGGCCAACTGCAATTCTGGCCATTTTTCATCCCACGTCCTCTGATCGGCCCCGGTGAATTGCGCGATCATTGTTTTCACGGTCCTGTTGGTTCTCTCCGTCGGGTTTTCTTGTGGCGTGTACGGTGCTGTAAACTGGTGTCGGACACCCAGTTCCTCCATGAACTTCTTGAACGCTCTGCTTGTTAACTGCACGCCGTTGTCGGTTATCATTATTTTAGGTACTCTGTATCGCGAAATTATCCGTTCTCTGATGGCCTTTTGAAGGGTTTCCGTGGTTGCCTTTCGCATGGGCACGATTTCGGTCCACTTTGAGAATCGATCCACCAAGACTAGTAGCATCGAACTCCCGTGTTTTGACCGTGGCAGGGGACCGACAAAATCGGCGCATACCGTAGCCCATGGCTCCTCCGGAATTTGTGTTAGCATTTTTCCGTCTGCCTGGAGTTGGTTAGGCTTCCAGGGGCATTGTGCTCGTTCTTGCAGATCGGTTTCCTTATTTTCCAGTCTTCGGCACGTTTCTGGTAGCGGCTGCCGTGACAGGGCGTCCGCTATTATGTTAAGCTGGCCCTTCCTGTATGCGATTTCAAAATCGTATTGTTGTAGCTCCAGCGCCCATCTGCCGGACGGACTGTCGATGCTATTCAACCACTTCACCATGTCCTGGAGGGCCATGGCCTGGAGGGCAACCACTTCAAAGTGATAACCGATCCCAGGTAAGGTTTTAATTTCCTGATGGCCCACACGATCGCTAAACATTCTTTTTCTGTTGCAGAGTAATTCCTTTCCACCCCGTTCAAGGATCGGCTGGAGTAGGAAATCACCCGCTCACCCTGGTCCGAATGTTGTGTGAGAATATCACCGAGGCCGTAATTGCTGGCGTCTGTTTGGAGTACAAACGTTTTACTGAAATCGGGGCATGCTAGGATTGGATCAGCAACTAGCCTGGCCTTGACGGCTTCGAACGCTTGCTGGTGATCGTTCGTCCATTCCCATTTTGCTTTCTTCCGGAGGAGTGCGTTCAAGGGATGTACTATGGTGGCAAAGTCTGTTACGAATCGCCTATACCATGATGCCACCCCCAGATATTGGCGCAGCTCCTTAACGTTTGCCGGTGGCTTCAGCTGAGCTATAGCCGAGACCTTCTCCGGGTCCGTCCCAATGCCTTGGTCTGTGATTCGATGTCCTAAGTATTGCAACTCCTTCCTGAAGAATTTACACTTATCAGCATTTACTTTCAGGTTTGCTGCCCGCAGTCTTCTGAACACCTCTTTTAGGTTCTGCATATGTTCCTTTATGGTCCGTCCGATGACTATAATGTCGTCTTGATACGCAAAAGCGTGCGGCATCATCTCGGGCCCTATGACCTGGTCCAACGCTCTTTGGAATGTCGCCTATGCCGAGTGTAGTCCGAATGGCATGACTCTCCATTGGAATAGACCTTTTCCCGGGACTGTGAAGGCTGTGTACTGCCTGCTGTCCGTCTCCAAGGGTATCTGCCAGTACCCGTCCTTTAGATCCAAGCTGCTGATGTACTTAGCTTCTCTCAGCTGGTCCAGGATGTAGTTTATCATTTGCATCGGATACGCGTCCTTAACGGACTTTGCGTTTATTTGCCGGAAATCTACGCACAACCTCCATTTCCCTGTCTTCTTCCTGACCATGACGATTGGTGAGCTGTAGGGGCTTTTCGATGGTTCTATGCAGCCTTTTTTGAGTAGCTCGTCGACCTTGGAGTTAATTTCCCCTTGCATCTTGGGATTCTTGGGATAGTACCTTTGTTTGACCGGCTGATCATCTTTCATGGTGATCTTGTGTACAGCCACGGTCGACGTTCCTTGTATATTCTCCAAATCTGCCAATTCTGTTTTCAGGAATTTAGCTACGTCCTCTTCCGTGAATTCTTTTGGCGTTTCCGTGACCGTGACGGACAGTCTTTCCTCTATGCAGTTTTGTTCCCTGTTTCTTGGTGGTATTGCCACCCGAAGTCCAGCGCATTCCATTTTTGCTCCTATTGTAGTGAGGAAATTCCATCCTAGCACCAGGGCGTCTATGATTCCAGGAAGGATCAGCAACTGTATTACCACAGTGCTCGTGCCGAGTCCTATTCCTATTTCCAACTGCAAGGTGATGCTCCCGCACCGTCCGTCTGCCATCCGTACTTGCCTCCTCGTGGGCCTGACCTGTCCTGCCGCCTGCAACCTATCCGCCAGCTCCTCGCTTATAAAACTAGCCGTGGCGCCGGTGTCCACCGTGGCCTTCAGCCTCTTCCCGGCTATGAGCACTGTGGCGGACAGTTGCATTTCTTCCGCCTTCAGGTCGCCCATTAGATCTGAGGGGCAGTGCCTCGCGAACTCTAGTTGCCCCTCGGTGGCTGGGATCGCTGGGCATTTCCCGATCTCGGGCAGCAATTGTTTGTCACTATGCCTATTTTCCCGCATTTCCAGCAGAACAGCACCGGGCGGTTTCGGCACTCTGTTGTCCAGTGCTCTTGGCTTCCGCATCTTCGGCATGCTGTTGCCGGGTTTGTGACGTATCCTCTCCTTCCCTCTGTCCTTTGGTCCTGTGGACCTCGCCTCCGGGGAGCATCTGTGCCGTCTTGGCACCTTCTGCAGACTGCTCCTTGCTCCCTTCGAGTGGCTGCTGGGTGCGCGAACTCGTACGGGCGAATGAATATCCGCAACGCCGGTGTGCTGTTCTCTATTATCCTCTGCAGGACCTCTTCTCGGGACATATCCAGGGGCCGCATCAAGGTCTGCATGTCTACCATGTAGTAGAGCTGACAAAAGATCGACTGAAGTCGACTACAAGTCGATAGTATGCTTTGCGATTGTTCAGTCGATTTTCAGTCGACTACTATCGACTTTTTTTTTAATCAAGTACCGTTTGTAGCTCATTTCTATAGTTTAACTCTAATATTTCTTTATAAAATCGAAAGAATCTTTTGAAATTATTTTCCTTTAAAATGGAGAAGTTTTTAGCTGTTTCCAAAGAAAATGGTAAGTATAACTAAATTATTTAATCAGCATAATCTATTAATTTGGTTACGAGTAGACTCTCAAGAAAAAGGGAAACCGAGAGCTTCCGATGTATGGAAGAGGTTCCAAAAAATCGACAAGACGACCGCAAAATGTCTTTTGTGCAACAAGCAATATAAGACCAGCAACAACACCTCAAACCTAAGGGATCATCTCAGAAGGAAGCATGCTTACTGCGAAGATCAGTCTTTGCAATTTGTCATCGCCTCAGTCACCATCTCTCTTAGGAAAACGTGATATATTCGGATTCCTTAAAAGTGCAGTACTTAAAAAATCCATTCAAGTTGAGGAAGGGCACATCTTAGAACAATATTTCAGGCAAATAAATATTTCTACAGCGAAGAATCCAATACAATATTGGGAGGTAATATCTGCCCATATTTTTGTATTAATAATTTATATTGTGTGTTTGCTCTTTTTGTAGATGTCGGAGTCAAAATATAAAACTTTGAAATGCTACGCTAGGAAATATTTACATATCCCAGCAACCTCAACTGAATCTGAGCGAATGTTCAGCAAAGCGGGTTACATTGCTTCAGATCGAAGATCTGCTCTAAAGCCCAGAAATATTAACATGTTACTTTTTTTTAAACAAGAACCAATGGGTCCTTAGTAATTAAAAATTTGACTTTTATGTTTATTTAAATTTACATACAGACTGATTAAAAAAAAAACAAACAATACTATTTAAGGCTTTATTTATTATTTACTTGGAATAGAATTGATAAAAACTTTTCTTCTAATGTCAAATAACGACTAGTCGATAATATCGAAACAGTCGACTGAAATGCTGTCAAACAGTCGACTGACTACACTATCGATAGTTTTGCAGCTCTACCATGTAGTCTTTAAAGGACTCATTGAAGGCTTGTTTCCTCTGTCTGACCTGATCGGCTAGCTTCACCATGAAGCCTCGGGCAGGAAGAATTCCTTGAAGCTCCGGGAAAAGTCTGCCCATGTCTCCCAGAATCTGTTGGCGATAAACCATTTGAGGGCTCTTCCCTGCAGGAGTTCCGGCATCGCTTTGGGGATTAGATCGGCGTCGAGCCCGTACGTCACCGCTGACCACTCTACTTGTTCTAGGAACTCCAGGGGTTTGTCGTGGCCGTCGTACTTGAAGGTCCACTCTCGTACCTGCTTCGCCACCTTGGCATAGTCCGGCACTTCTGGCTTGGCATTGTCCTTCCTTCGATAGGAGTGGAGTTTCGTCGCTCCTGGTTGCCGGCGTCCCTGAGGCTTTGGACGTCCAAACTGCTCACCAAGCCCTCTGCGCTCGTGATTTTCATCTCGGGAGTCTTCTTTCCGTAATCCCTTTCCAACGCTTCGAGGATGGCAACTGTCTCTGGTTCTTTAGTTGTGCGGCATATGAACTCCGACAGTGCTTTTCTCATGTCATCCACGAGACCCTTTAGCCCGATTCCAAGGGCGGCTGCGATGGCGGGAAAGTCATCCCTTGCCCATCTTCTATCTGCTTTCTTGATCGGGCCCCACGTTGGGCGCCAGATGTAACGAACCGTTTTCAACTGTTTGATCGCTACGTAAACGCCGCGACTAGCTCAGAGATATTGTGTGTTCGTCCCACCAAATTTGTATTGTGCGACTGCCCGTGACCCAAGAAAATGCAGTGATATCCGATTGGGACAAATCGGAAAACTTTATTAAGTTTTCATTTCGCTGGAATTGGGTTCTACGTCAGCTGGCTGTTGCGGCTTGCCTGGTCGGCGACCTGCCTTCCTCGGCTCAAGATTCACCTCGTGCGTTTCTCGGCGGCGCTCCTCGACGGCGTCGCTGCTCTCGTATCTCTTCGTGCTACTTGTGGACTCCTGCGGCGTCGTTCTCCAACGGCGTCTCACCCGTTCCACCCGGCTCGTAGGACTCAAAAGTCTGCACAACCTTCCTTTCTGGTCCGACCAAAATGATCCTGGGACCACCTGTTTCGTCGTGTTCCCTAAGCTTTCGCCGCTCTTTCTTCGCTCTGCACAGTGACCTGAGTGCATTCAAAAATGAGTCTATCCTGCTCAGCTAAAATATGCGAGTTAAACGGCGTAATTGCTGGCAAAACTATGCGAGAACACTGCGCATTGTAAGTGCTCCGGGGCTGGCGTAAATGGTCTCATTGGTGATCTTATTTCCAAAAGAATTGGATTTCTTTGGACCTGCTCCGCGTGCCGTGAGATTACGGACGAGATGCGTTCCTTTATGCGGCAAACACGGACTGGCTTCATGGAGATCAAAAAGATGTTTGGTCACCTTCACGAGAAGCTGATAGCCGTGGAGTCCCAGTTTAATGGGCTAAAAATAATTAAGGAAACTCCAACAAAAATTTCTTCTCCTCTAACTGGCCATTTAATGAACCATCTTACTCCTACCTATCCACCCTCATCCATGAGGGATCCGGGCTCCTCCAATAACTCACTAATGTACGTTTCATTAGTTTCTGCTAACGCCAGTGAAATTGATAATAACTGCGTATCCTCGAATAACCTGGTGCCTCCGCTGCCGGTTCCCTTCATATGGCGCCCTGACATGGAATCCACCTTGTCTCCTACTAGATTGGCAATTCCTGCTCCAGTGCAAAATATTAAACTCCTTAGTCTATTTGACCAGACCTGGCTCCAGGCTCTCATCCAGATCCTGGTGCCATAAAAATTAATCTTCCACATTATGCCAACGCGGTACCGCCGGTATCCTCCGTTATAACAGTACCGCCAGTATCCTCTGGCCAAGTAACGTCGGTTGAGCATAAAAACTGCACAACTCCTGATGTCCGACCATTAAACTTAACCGGCGCTAGTACCGGCGTTCATGATGGTCCTGATCCCTCCAAAAGAATTCGCTGGCCACTTCTGGCTGCGGTTAACGATGTTCATCCAGCAGGAGCAAACCGTAGACGTCTTGAAGCCGTAGCGCCACAAGCACTCCTGCCATAAAAGGCCATTTTTGTCTCTCGTCTAAGGCCTGATACTACCGTTGACGAAATTAAAGGTCACCTAAGCGACGAGCTTCAAGCCTCTCCTGAACACTTTGTTGATACAAAATTTAATTTTGCTTACAAAAGAAATGTTTCATCGCTCAAAATAATTCTGCCTGATACATATTTTCCGCGTGCTTTAAATCCTTCACTATGGCCAAACACGAGTTTGCTCGGAAAGAACCATCTACAAATACAAATCCGTCAGTTCCAAAAAACTAGATTTTGTATTTCATTATCAAAATGTCCGTGGCCTTCTCAGTAAGCTGTCTAGATTGCATGCTGATAGCGCTGCTTTTGATTTCAGCGTTATTGCGTTTACTGAGACATGGCTAAATCCTTCGGTATCTGATAATGAAATACTTACCAATATTTTTTTTATCTTTAGACGTAACCGTCCCTCTAAACGAGGTGGGGGTGTCCTAATCGCAACGAAGTCTGAAATATCATTCCAAGTTATATCCATTCCCGATGTTGGTGATATTGAATTCATTTCAGTCAAAATATGTCTTCCTAACTGCAACATATTTGTAACCTGCTCCTGAATTCCTCTAGGCTCAGAGGCTTTGATTTATATGCGACACCTATCCGCTATCCAGAATATCTCCTCATATGCCTCTGATTCAGACCATCTTGTATATTTGGGTGACTTTAATATTCCTTACCTATCCTGGTCTCCTTGTGGCGATCTAATTGCCCTAGATCCTGGCGATCAAACGATTTTATCAACGGTCTTATTGACTTATCGCTTGGTCAAATTGAGTTATTTCCAATGCGAATGGAAGATTTTTATATCTTATATTTGTGTCTGACCTTTGCGATGCCATTGTCACACGTACCACTCCATTGACCACTCCTGAGGACTTTCATCATCCTACACTCCAACTATCCATTCGTGGCATTTTTCGAGTGTCTAATACCTTCCAGGCCCCATTGCGGACTCGTTGTTTTCGGCATGTCAACTATTGGCAAATGTCGAGATCTCTTTCTTCAGTGGACTGGTCTTGTCTTGATAGTCTGCATCTTGATGAGGCTATTTCTACTTTTTATAAAGTCCTTTATTCCATATTTAATGAATTAGTCCCTTCCACAGTTGTTAGAAACTCTAACAGCCCTCCAGGGTCTTCCAAACACTTGGCTCACTTAAAAAATATAAAAACTAAACTTTATAAGAAGTATGCCAAAACAGGACTTCATTCTGATTTTTCCAAATACTGCGTTGCTAAATTTCGCAGCAATCCAAAATTATTTTACTCCTTCGTCAACTCAAAGCGCAAAGCCAACAGATTTCCCCCATTATTTCAATTAAATAATGTATCTGCATATTATGATCAAAACTAGATGTGTTCTGTAAAGGTAGGTAGTGTATACCTAAACTGCCTACAATCTCTGTCATCACCAAGCGGAGCATCGTTTCACTTGTAGCTCACCTGTACGATTTGCTAGGGCTCGTATCACCAGTCGTTATTCGATGCAAAATATTGGTCCAAGAGTGGTGGATGCACCGTCTAAACTGGGATGATCCACTTCCCACTGAGCTTCAATCCCAGTGGAAGCGAATAAAAGAAATCCATCGAAATTCCGAGATTTAATAATTCGTCACCAAGAAATCAATCGGAAATACACGGATTTTTAGATGCATCGCAGCGAGCTTATGGCTGTTGCCTTTATCTACGAACATACTTAATTGCAGAGTTTAAACATGGGCCAAGGTTAAGCAAAAATTCGTAAAATGCATTAATAATATTTTCTTTTGGGCCGATTCAATAGTTATACAGTGGCTAACCATGCACTCGTCCAGGCTAAACTGTTTCTTCGCCAACCAGATTTCTGAGATGCAATCAACCACTTCGAACATCACTTGGAGGCACGTTCCGGGCAAGGACAATCCCGCGGACATAGTGTCAAGAGGCTGCGCAGCGTCTGAGCTTATGAAACTATATCGTGGACCAAGCTTCTTACGTCAGAACTCATCTGGATGTCCTCAACCAGTACCAAATTCTCAGGACACCGAAGAAGAATTGGAGCTGCGAAAATCAACAGTCCTCATATGTACCGATAGTGGTAGCAAAGAAGATCTATTCGATTACGTTATCAACAAATTCTCATCCTATCGGCGCATTTTGCGAGTCATAGCTTTTGTGTTGCGGGTCTTCAATAAAACTAAGGTCAACAGGAAATTGAACGTAGTCGATATAATTCATACACCAGCAACTGAATTGCAATACGCGTTCAAGCATATCGTATCACATACTCAGATGAAGACCTTTTTCAACGAAATCCAGCAGCTCAAGGAAAAGATGATTTTAAAACCCGAATTTCAAAAACAAAATCCGTTCGTAGCACCGGCTGACGGGTCAAACCATTCTATAACACTATTACGTGTAGGAGGCCGCTAAGCCAAGGCGCCTATTTCACTCGATGCCAAATTTCCTGTTCTTATTCCAAAGAATCATTGCTTCACATTAAAATTTGTTGAATATCTCCACCGGCAGCACATGCAAGTTATGTGACACATTACTTAGGGGCACTTACCCAATTTATAAACAACTTTGAGTTCAGAACAAATTTCCAAATAATTCAGACTGACTCCGAGATAAACCCGTGGTCAGCTATTTCTTTTAACTACGCCTCCAAGTTATTTCCACCCAGATCAATTTCACACATCCCGCATCAAAGGGATTCTGTAAACACCCAAGCCGATATTGTTAACATCGGAGCCCCAAAAGCAGTCCCCGAAGTCCGCTAACATAAACACCAATTTCCGGCAGAAATTCAGATTCAAATTTAATTGCCAAATTTCATCATCCTATTTTTCCGACTCTCTTGAGTCATTCTCTTAATCAGTTTTTCTGAGATAAATCTCTTAAGCCGAGATTTCATTATTGATCATTGAACTTGAGTCCAGGCAGTCCGTTTTTGAGAATCGAATCGAGAAGTTTAAGAAGTTATAATCAGTGAGCAGTGAATTATGTTCGACCTATGAAACAATTGTAATAGTGAATAAGTGAAGTTAAAAAAATAAAATACATTTTTTTAATCAACTCATTAAGGAGAAAGTTAATTGGCGCCCAACGTGGGGCCGCGCGTTTAAAAATTCCAAAGCAAGGCTTTAAAACGAAATCCTAATAAAATTTTAAAGTGAAAAAAGAATTTGTGCGGCCAACAAACCCAGTTACAACCAACGAAATAAAAAAGTATGTGTTAATTAAATAAGGAGGAAACTAATAAATGAAATAGTCCCCTTAAATATAACCAACAAAATAAAAAAGTTAGTGTTGAACTAAAAATAAAAAGGTGGATATTAATAAATGAAATAATCCGCTTTAATAAAAAAAATTACTCCCAATTAAAAATAGGGATCGTAACATAATTCACTGCTACGGAAAAAAAAAAAAAAAAAAAAAACAATCTAAAAAAACATCAAAAATTAAATATTTAATAAAACAAAAACAAATCATCATCAACTAAAAAGGACAATTTATTGGCTGAAGGGCAATCCCTCGCCACAAGAAGACCAAAAATTGAAAAATAACATTTAAAAGGAAGGCACAGAGTGAAAAGAAGACCCCAACCAGGATCATCAATTGAAAAGAAGACCCCATCAGGATCATCATACAAGAGGAAGAATTTAATAAGGACGATTCGTGAGCGATAATATTTTTATACCCGTTACTCGTAGAGTAAAAGGGTATATTGTATTCGTGCAAAAGTATGTAACAGGGAGAAGGAAGCTTTTCCGACCCTATAAAGTATATATATTCTTGATCAGGATCACTAGCCGAGTCGAACTAGCCATGTCCGTCTGTCCGTCTGTCCGTCTGTCCGTCCGTATGAACGCTGAGATCTCGGAAACTATAAAAGCTAGAGGATTGGCATTTTGCATGCATATTCTTGGAGTTCCTACGCAGCGCAAGTTTATTTCAAAATGGTGCCACGCCCCCTCTAACGCCCTCAATCGCCCTACACCATTTTTTGAAAGGTGTCTGGCGCCCACACCATTAAAGATTTTGGAAAACTAAAAATGCAGTTTTATTGTGACTATCAATACCTATCGAAATGTAGAAGAAATTTTTCAAATCGGACCATTCGTTAAAAAGTTATGCCTGATCAAATATTTTATATATCTATCTCCCTCGCACTCCCTTAGCTGAGTAACGGGTATCTGATAGTCGGGGCACCCGACTATAGCGTTCTCTCTTGTTTTTATTATTTATATTTAAGAAAATTGGAAATCTAAAACAGCAATTATCAAATAAAATAAAGAAGGTTGAAGATTATCAGATAGAAGTTATAGATCCAAATATTAAATGCGAAACATCATATGAGATCATCAAATCTGTAAGGGAATATAAAGGTGAGGAAGATAAGTATGTCAGCTGGAGAGAGTCAGCTGAAATAGCTATGGGGCAATATGCCAGAGGCAGCGATAGGTTTTATTCTGCATTGTCAATCTTAAGGAATAAAATAACAGGAATGGCAAATGATGCCTTAACCCATAACGGTACAGTTTTAAATTTCGATGCCATAATGGCCAGGCTTTACTTTGTGTGTCTTGTCTTTAGTGACAAACGTCCAATCCATATTATTGAACAAGAATTGAGTGTACTAAGCCAGGGTAATTTATCCATAATGGATTACTACGGAACTGTTAATAGAAAGTTAACTCTATTAATTAACTAGCTTTACCCGAAGCGACTTCGTTCGCTTAAAATTAGTTTGGAGTACGGTTGTCAAGACTTTCTTATTTCCAGAAAAATGGCCACTTTTTATACCCGTTACTCGTAGAGTAAAAGGGTATATTGTATTCGTGCAAAAGTATGTAACAGGGAGAAGGAAGCTTTTCCGACCCTATAAAGTATATATATTCTTGATCAGCTAGCTGAGTCGAACTAGCCATGTCCGTCTGTCCGTCTGTCCATCTGTCCGTCTGTCTGTCCGTCCGTATGAACGCTGAGATCTCGGAAACTATAAAAGCTGGAGGATTGGCAATTTGCATGCATATTCTAGGAGTTCCTACGCAGCGCAAGTTTATTTCAAAAAGGTGCCTCATTTTTTGAAAGGTGCCTGGCGCCCACACCTTTAAAGATTTTGGAAATGTAAAAATGCAGTTTTATTGTGATTATCAAAACCTATCGAAATGTAGAAGAAATTTTTTAATTCGTTAAAAAGTTATGAAAAGTTTCAATATATCCATCTCCCTCGCACTCCCTTAGCTGAGTAACGGGTATCTGATAGTCGGGGCTGATAGTCGACTATAGCGTTCTCTCTTGTTTTGTGTTTATAAATACCAATCGAAATGTAAAAGAAATTTTTCAAATCGGACCATTCGTTAAAAAGTTATGCGCGATCAAAGTTGTATATCTCCATCTCCCTCGCACTCCCTTTAGCTGAGTAACGCGTATCTGATAGTCGGGGTACTCGACTATAGGGTTCTCTCTTGTTTATTTTTTGGAAGCTGCTAAAAATTGGCCAAAATTCTATTTCGAAAAGTAAACTTTGAAAATCTGCAACGAGAGAACAAATCATCACAGACCACTTCTTCTCTTTGATTTGTATGGAGAATTCAATTGTTTTTTAAGTTGCACTTTAACATTTTGAAAAATCTTTAAAAAACAAGAAAGGAAGCTAGCTTCGGCCAGCTGAAGCTTATATACCCTTGCAGATCATTCCCATTAATTTACAAATCGCAAAAATTTTAAATTTCGTTTTATTATGACATTAGTTTTACTATCCTTTTTATGGCAGCTGTTAGCTCATATTGCGCTTTAATTTGAAATTTGTTGGATAGTGTAAGGCGGGAGCGCAATAAAGCTTTCAAACGCTCTCGCGAATTCGCCCCGTCTCTCGCCCCGTATTTGTGTAAGCCGTATTTAACAATGAGGTCATATAATGAAACCCGAATATGGGATGTCCCGAGAAGGGTCGAATATCCTAGGAATATAAGCGACTAGCTTTACCCGAAGCGACTTCGTTCGCTTAAAATTAGTTTGGAGTACGGTTGTCAGGACTTTCTTATTTCCAGAAAAATGGCCACTTTTTTTTAATATGATTACTTTTAAATCTTATGTGTAAACAACATTTTTAGAAGATCCTTAAGGATCGAGAATAAGGCTACTGGCAGAGCTAATGAGAAAAGCAATCTTCTCTAAGATCTAGTCCAGCCAGCTTCCAAGTCTGCCCCTGCGATTAATTCATAGTTATTGCAAAGCAAACTTTAAGAGAGAATTTTAGCCTCTTAAACTGAAACGGCACACCGGAAGGTATTAATGGGATCCTGTTTCCCCCTTCGTGGATCCCGTAAATACTGTTGCTTTGATTATGAAGACCTTTTATCTGCAATCGTGTCCCATTCCATAACTTTGAGGGACCTAAATTTCGCAATAACATTTCGGGTGCTCCAATCTTAAGAGACAGATTATGCTGCGGAAAAATTCAACAGGGTAATGAACCGCATAGACAACATCAGAGAAAGAGTCGACCGATTTATAGGAGACTTCTAAACCATCAAATGAGTTTAGCAATAATGTATTGGTACCGGTGCACTTTTATTTTTCGTTGTCTAAACGGAGCGCACAGATAGCCAATCTTAACATTACATGATGTGTTAGAAAAACAAAGAACCCTTTTTTGGCTTGTTTTTTGCCCAAGTAGGTCGTAAAATGGGGGATATACGATTAAAGAAAAACTTTAAAGTTCCTGGTTTTAAAATTAACTCAAAAAAATGATCAAAATATGTACTAAAGAGAGTTTTTTAAACCAAAATTGAAATCACAATTGTGAATTTAAACCCTACCCCCTTGCCACACCACGGTCAATCTTGTGCTTGTTTCTTTTTCTTTAGGCAAGCTCTCTCAGAGAGTTCATTGTGCGCTTGATCGTCCCCATTTCTTACACTTGCTACTGTCCTAAAGCTCATTATCATTATATCCTTCTCACTCCCAAAAAACGAATTGTGGAAGGGCAAGTGTATTTTTTAGTATAGCCCTCTTCTAACTTGCGATCTCATCCTTGTCGAATCAATAAAAATTAAAAACATATAATAAATGAATGTGATCCATGTGAAAGTCGCGAATTGTTGTACTTGCTTTCAGTTACAATGTTATCAATGCAATTTTACTGAGCGCACAAATATATTTGTTTGTAAATTGGAATTTGTTTTTTCAAATTTTTTAGTTTTTAATGAAATGAAAACTTTTGTACAAACACGCAAAGATTGCCATCCCATACAAAAGTAGCGAAGTAACTAATTTTTCCAGGTTCCGCATATGATCGATAATTATTAGTTTTAAACTTTACAAATAACTTAGAAAGATTGAGCATTGGCTGAAAGGAAGGTAATCATTTTATTTGTATTTAAACACACAATACAAATCAAAACATATTCAAATATACATACCTACATGCATACATTCATATGTACATATCTAAAGAAGTAACGTATTTGATTGCTTACAGATCAAACTTCCGTACTTGTTTAGAAATTCGAATCTTATGATTTTGCCTTTGCTTACAGAAATTTAGTAAGTTTGTCTGTTTTCTTCCATGACCGAAATTAAATAGGGCTCTTACTTCTGCAACAAAATGAAAAATACTTTTTGAAAAAAAAAACCTAAGCATTTGATCCACAGAACTGACTATTGATCGAAAATCGTATTGATCGGAGCAGCAGTATACGATTTTAAAATCCAAAACAAATTTTAACTTAAATTGCCCCTTTCCACTCCCCTTTTCTCACAGCACTTCCCCCTCCCCCTTATCAGTTTTCTTGGCTGTTGCTCTCTCGGCCGTCGCTCTTTTGGCATCCGCTCTCTGGGTTTCGCTCTCTCGGCAGGCTCCCGCAAAATGCGACGCAATAACTTAGAAAATCTAAATAAATTCTATAAAAATACTAAAAAAAATGTTAAAAACTTGAAAAATTAAACTTAAGCATTTGGGCCATAGAATAACTAATGATCCAAAAATCATCATAATCGGAGCAGCGGTTTAGATTTTTTAAATCGAAAAGTTAACTTTAAATGTAGCCCCCAAATTATGGGGGATATCGAAATTTCATTTAGAAATCTTAATAGGACTTTTCAATACCTAAAATTCGGCATATTCCAAATTTCAAAATTCCAACCACTTTAGAAGTTAAGCAATCAAATAGACCAAATTTAGAGCTTCGAAATAATAATGTTGGAGCTGATTGGGGCCACTGGGGGGACATGTCGGATCTTAGTGGGCGTTTAGATCCCCAATGGAATACTGTGCAAAAATTGGCTGCTCTAGCTCTTACGGTTTGGGCTGTAGTCGTATCCCCTTAAAAATCGGTCTTTCATTTTATAATCTTTAGAGATAAAACTATTATGACTTACGGAAGAAATAAACCAATAACATTAGAAATGAACGAGAAACATAGAAAGACCGCCCTCAGAGTTTTTATAACCGGCCTTAACGGTCATATTTCTGACACAATATTTTCAATGAATCCTCAAGACTTACCAAATGCAATGGTTATAGTTCAGGAATTGGAAAGTAACAATATGAGGGCTCATTTTGCTAATACTTTCTCAACCACACAGAAAAAAAATAATGAACAAAATTCAAGTGGAAACGGGCAAATATATTTAAATAGTAAGCCCAGACAGCTAAACAATAATTATAGTAACCAAAGGAATAATAATAATAATTTAAGATTTAACCAAGAAAGTAATAATTACAATAATAACAATCAAAATAAAAATGGTTATAATAATTATAACCAGAACAGGAATAATAATTGGAATCAGGGCAGATATAATAACAACCAGCAAAATCAGTGGAACTCGAATAAACCACAACAATATAAGCCAGAGCCAATGGATGTGGATGAGTCAATTCAGATTCAAAATATGAACAATAACGGTTATAATCAAGGTTATAATAATTACCAAAATAATAATTATAATCAATATAAATGGAACCAAAATAAAAAACCTGACACACAACAAAATCAGGTTCAAAATAAAAGAGTACCGAGTGGAACTGTTAACCAGCCGGCTAACAAGACCATGAGACTTAATAATATTGAGGAAGACCTTTTTTTAGACCAAATCCAGGAGTAGGATTACCCTACTTAATTAGAAATGATAAAAAATTAAATAAAAAACTAAAAATATTAATTGACACTGGGGCAACCTCTTGTTATATAAAAACAGGAATTTATAAAAGTAAAAATGAGTTCCCAATATATAAAAGAGTATCCACAGTAAATGGATATTCAATAATAAAATATTATCATAGGATAACTATATTTGATACGCGATATACATTTTACGAAATAGAAGGCTTAGATTCAGATTTGCTAGTAGGGTATAACCTATTAAAAAAAATCGGAGCTGTGATTGATACAGCTAAAGGAACGATAAAATATAATGGAAAGGAAGAAAAATTAAATTACGACAACGGAAATAATTTAATTCAACATTCCTTTTCCGAAGAAACCACCATTCTTCCGTTAAAGGAATTTATTTTAAAAAAATACTTTGATGAAAAGACTCGAGTCAGATCCGAATCTGAAATGGGAAATCAAAGCGAATTTAGTTTGGGATTAAAAAATCCTGAACACGCCGTCGTTGAACTATCCGACAAAAATAAAAGTTTGGGAATTAAAAATCCTTAACACGCCGTCGTTGAATTATCCGACAAAAATAAAAGTTTGGGAATTAAAAATCCTGAACACGCCGTCGTTGAAGTATCCGACAATCAAAAAATTAACAATATGAAAATATCATCTGCAAATCAATTGAAAGATTTGGAGGATGAAATACTAAGCTTTAACAATAAAGAGCATTCGAAAATAAATATGCAAATTCCATTTAGGACAGATATTCGCGGTGAAATAAACACCGAAAACGAAAGACCCATATATAGCAAACAATATCCGTATGCTTTATCAGCTTCAGATTTTGTGAAGTCGGAAATAGATCGAATGTTAAAAGAGGAAATTATAAGGCCAAGCAGGAGCCCCTATAATTCCCCAGTACTAGTAGTACCAAAAAAGGGTTTCAACGAAGACGGAACTCCAAAACTCAGACTAGTAATAGATTATAAAAAACTAAATGATAATACAATTCCGGATAGATACCCAATGCAGGATCCTTCGGTAATTTTGTCAAATCTTGGGAAAGCTAAATACTTTTCCACAATCGATTTAGAATCTGGATTCCATCACATTCTCATGAGTGAAACAGACGTAAAAAAAACATCGTTCTCAATAAACAATGGAAAATACGAATTCCTGAGAATGCCATTTGGGTTGACTAACGCTCCCAGAATTTTCCAAAGAGCAAACATGCCATGTTTATATGGATGACATTATAATATTTTCAAAAACTATTGAACAACATTACAAAGATCTAATTGTCATAATTAAAATTTTGCTGAACGCAAACATGAAAATTTCTATTGAAAAATCAAAGTTTTTTAAATTAGAAACCAATTTTTTAGGTTACTTTGTTTCCCATAATGTGACCACTGATGCGTCTGATTTAGCTATTGGTGCCGTTCTTTCCCAAGAAGGAAAACCAATTACTTTCATTTCCAAAACCTTATCCAAAACAGAACAATTGTACGCAACAAATAAGAAAGAACTTTTAGCCATAGTTTGGGCATTTAAAAATTTAAGAAATTATTTATATGGAGTAAATAACATTGAGATCTATACAGATCATCAACCCCTGTCCTTCTCAATTTTTCAGAAAAATCCGAATATTGAAATGAAGAGATGGTATTCATTTATAGAAAGTTATTCACCCAAAATTATTTATAAGCCAGGAGCAACAAACGTAGTCGCGGATGCTTTATCAAGGATCCAAATAAATAACTTAACGGAAAGTATCGAACTGGTCTCAGATCAAAATACTCAGCATTCAGCTGAAAGTAGTTTTGAGAATGTCATACAAGAAACCCGAAAACCCTTAAACCAGTTTAAGCAACAATTGCTAATAGCAACGGGGAGGTATACAATACATGAGTCGATTACCGTTTTCGGAAATACTAGGCATATAATAGAGTATGATACTCCAGAAAATTTAATATCAATCTTAAGAGAATATATTCCACCTAATATAACCATAGGAGTTCATTGTACTTTAGAAGATTTTTATATAATCCAAAAACCACTTAAAGAAAATTTTAAAAATAAATTTTTATATACAAAAATATTTGTCCAGGATGTAGAAAATGCGGAAGATAAATCTCTTATCATCACAGAAACGCATTGTAGGGCACATAGAGGGCTAGATGAGAATTATAAGCAAATATGCAGATTATATTACTGGCCTAATTTATACAAAACGCTTAAGGAATTTGAAAAAAAATTGCACCATTTGTAATAAAAACAAATATAATAGACACCCAGTGCAAATTCCGATCGGAGAGGCACCTATTCCTGAAAGAGAAGGTGAAAATTTGCATATCGATATCTATTATGCCCAAAATCTAATATTCATTACTTGCATAGATTCATATTCGAAATTCTTGGTAGTAAAATAAATTCCAAATAAACTAAATATAGAAAATAAAGTTTCAGAAATTCTGCAACAATTTCCCTTGGCCAAAACCTTGATGATAGACAACGAACCAAGTTTCACTTCATTCCAATTTAAATCTTTTGCTCAAAGAAACGGGATTTCTTTATTCTTTGCGGATCCTCGACATAGTACGTCTAACGGTCAAATAGAAAGGGCACACTCAACGTTAACAGAAATTGCTCGCTGCATCAAAGAAGAGCTCAATTTAATTGATTATTCTGAAATGATCATTAGAGCGGCTTAAAAATATAATTTAACAATTCACTCAATAACTAACCAACGACCATATGATATATTATTTAATAAAATACAACATGATACAAATCCCCTATTATTAAAACAAGCTCAGGAGAGAATGTTAGAATTTCATAATAAAGGTAGACAAGAAAAACATTATCACGTAGGTGAAGTAATTTACGAAAAGAAACACGGGGAAAGAAATAAGCTTAATTCTAGATACAAAAAACAAGAAGTTAAGGAAAATCTTCCAAATAAAGTTATAATAAACAGCAGAAATCGTACGATTCATAAAGATAATATTAAATCTTAAATTAAAATGTTTTATCTTAAATTCCAGATAATGATTTCATTAACGTACGTATTATTGATGGTAGCTACAACCAAATCCGAAATTATGGATTATACCAACCATGATTTCTTTCTTTACAAGGATACTAAAGATGTTCTTATTTATGAATCATACGCAGATTTATTTCATATTACTAATTTAAGTTTTTATAAAGAAATAATTAATCTTGAATCAGAATTTATAAATAATAACCCGAATTTACATTGGGAAATGTCCCACGAATTGAGAATTATCAAAATGCTTATCTCACAAATTATACCCAATAGATCAAAACGCGGTATTAATGAATTAGGCACTATTTGGAAATAAATAGCAGGAACACCAGATCATGATGATTTTATAACAGTGCAAAATAAGATAAATGATTTAATACAAAATAGTAATGATCAATTATCATTCATTAATTCATAGAATTCATTAATTCTAAAATATTTAAAGAAATAAAAACTCTATCTGAAGAATTTTAAAGAGCCTTTAAAAATCAAGAAATTCCACTAAGAAAATATCGTCTCCGCTTGGTTACGTACGATCTTATGAATTTAATGGATACAATTACACTTGCAAAAATTGATGTATTTAATACTAAAATTCTAAACAATGAGGACTTACAAGAAATTTATAAACATGAACAAAAGCCTGTAATTATAACTGACCTATTGGATATATCAGAATTTAAAATCGCATTACACCAGGATATTCTAATTATATACATAAAATACCCCATTATTATCGATCGTTGTGAAGTCTACAATTCAAGATCCATTTCACATAATGATGGAAAATTATTAATTAATAATCACGTCGCAAAATGCAGAAATAAGTTCTATGTAATGTCTAACTTTAAGAAAGAATAATTTAATAATTATTGCACAATAAACCCAGAAGGTTCTTGCTTTACCAAATTACTAAATGGAGAAAAAACTTTATGTAAAAAAATCAGAGAAAAAAATAAAAATATAGATATCCAAGAAGGAGCCATTTTTGTAAATGGACATAATATAATTAATGACACTTATTTAGATGGGTCATATTTAATAACTTTTAACAGCACCACTAAAATTAATAATGTATCTTTCAATAATGTAGATAATAAGATATTGGAATACATCACTGCTCGAAAATATACAGAATTTGTAGTATCCGAATTTATTATGTCAAATGATTCCGAACTCTCATTCGATAATATTAACATACTAAATCCTTTTATTCAAATTAAACAAACTCAAGTACAAATTTCGTTAATATTAATTGTATTAACATTTATATATTTAATTTTCATGCTTATAATCAAATACAGAAAGTTTTTAATATTCAAGCCACGGCAACCCAATATAGAAATACAAGAAGAAAATAATATACCCGAAAATGAGAATACCCTAGAAGAAAATATCATTGTCGAATTGACTAATCAAATACATTCAATATACCCATCAGTTTCAATGAATCGGGACGATTCAATTTAGAATGGGGGGAGTTATGTGACACATTACTTAGGGGCACTTACCCAATTTATAAACAACTTTGAGTTCAGAACAAATTTCCAAATAATTCAGACTGACTCCGAGATAAACCCGTGGTCAGCTATTTCTTTTAACTACGCCTCCAAGTTATTCCCACCCAGATCAATTTCACACATCCCGCATCAAAGGGATTCTGTAAACACCCAAGCCGATATTGTAAACATCGGAGCCCCAAAGCGGTCCCCGAAGTCCGCTAACATAAACACCAATTTCCGGCAGAAATTCAGTTTCAAATTGAATTGCCAAATTTCATCATCCTATTTTTCCGACTCTCTTAAGTCATTCTCTTAATCAGTTTTTCTGAGATAAATCTCTTAAGCCGAGATTTCATTATTGATCATTGAACTTGAGTCCAGGCAGTCCGTTTTTGAGAATCGAATCGAGAAGTTTAAGAAGTAATAATCAGTGAGCAGTGAATTAAGTTCGACCTATGAAACAATTGTAATAGTGAATAAGTGAAGTTAAAAAAATAAAATACATTTTTTTAATCAACTCATTAAGAAGAAAGTTAATTTGCACGCTGGACCAAAGGGTCTCATTGGAATCCAGGCTTGGATTGTAAACGCCAGAGAAAGCGTTTGAAAGATTGTACGGCGCTGCACACACTGTTACCATTATAAGCCTCGTTTAATGGAACAAATAATGGGATCACTTCCAGTTGATCTCTTTCATGCACAACGACCTTTTTTTGTAACTGGAGTCGACCTATTTTTACCTTTTGCCACATCATACCGCATTCGAAGCAAGGTGCCATATAAAACATACATGGCCGTGTTCATATGCTTTTCGTCAAAAGCAATCCACATAGAACTCATTTCCGATCTGTCTACTAATAACTTTATTCTTTGTTTAAAGCGCTTCCTTGGTCGCAGAGGCATCCCACTACGCATCTATTGTGACAATGCCACTAATTTCGTCGGTGCACGATCACAGCTCGAGGACTTTAAGCAGCAGCTGTTCGACGAAGACAACACATTGAATGTGCAGAATTTCAGCAGCATCGTGAGATTTGAGTTTAAGTTCATCCCCCCGCGTGCTCCCAACTATAAGGGCTTGTGGGAGGCCACAGTGAAGTCCATGAAGAACTTGATGATGAAAAACTTGGCCAACACTGGGTTAACGTACGAGGAGCTTCAAACGATTGCAATTGAGGCGGAGGCAATATTTAACTCAAGACCAATGGCGCCCCTCTCCGAAGACCCAAACGATGGAGAGGCGCTTAGCCCAGCGCACCTGCTGATTGGGTCCTCTTTAATGTCCGTACCGGAGTCTTCAATTGACGATAGCAGACCATCTTATCTTACGCGGTAGCAGCGCGTAAAGTACTTGAAGCAACAGTTCTGGGAGCTACGGAGGCGTGATTACTTACACATGCTTCAGGAGCGCTTCAAATGGCTCAAACCCAATGCCAACATTCAAATTGGCCAAATGGTCATACTTCACGAGGATGATGCACCTCCCCAGGAATGGATCCTTGGTCGCATTACCAACACGCATTTCGGAACTGATGGACGAGTAATAGTGGCCGAGATCAAGGTGAAAAATCGAACCATTCAAAGACCCATCTGTAAGATACCGCCCCTGCCTGAGCAAATTGGTGCTTGAATACTCCTTGGATCATTCAACGGGCGGAAAATGTTCGATGACATCATAATTCAATTCTAATTTTATTTAAACTTTGTTTAAAGGTGTAATAACTGGAATCCTTTGCCAACTTGTTCTACTTAACTACCCCACACTGTAATCATTTCCAGCTATTAGGAAAGAATCCTATCTTATTCCGCTACATAAAAAAGGTAGTAAATCTGATATCAGCAACTATCGCGGTATAGCCAAACTTAGTTCTATTCCTAAGCTCTTTGAAAAAATTATTTGCGATCAACTGCAGCACCAGTGTCGCTCCATAATATCCTCTAAACAGCATGGTTTCACAAAGTGTCGGTCTACAACAACTAACCTGCTTTAGTTTACGACCTTTATAAGTCTAGGCTTTAAATCCAAAATGCAGACTGACGTAATCATTACTGACTTTAGTAAAGCCTTTGATTCAGTCAACCATGAGCTGCTGATCCACAAGCTCCTCCTCCTCGGATTTCCTCTAACTCTATTGACATGGCTTTGTTCTTATCTAGCAAATCGTACCCAAAAGGTCCAGTACAACAGCATTTATTCGAAATCTGTTTCTGTAATTTCGGGAGTACCACATGGCAGTCACTTTGGTCCTTTACTATTTGGCTTATTTTTCAATGATCTTCCTCAAGTAATTGAGTTCTCCAAAGTGCTTATGTTTGCGGATGATGTCAAGTTGTGTGTGCATTTGACCTAGTTCCTACATGCAGCTCCAGCTTGACTTAAATAACCTTCAATTCTGGTGCCTAGTCAACAAGCTACTGCTTAATCCAGATAAATGTAAGTCCATGTCATTTTATCGATCCAATTCATATATTTGTACATACTCAATAGATCACTTTGCACTTGAACGTATTGATACTGTCCTTGATCTTGGTGTCCTATTTGACCATAAGATTTGTTTTAATCGCCACGTCAGTACCATCTCCAATAAAGCTAAGTGGTTATTAGCTTTCATCAAACGCTGGTCCAAGGAATTTGATGACCCTTTCACCACAAAGCTCCTGTACGTCTCTCTAATTCGTCCTTCACTTGAGTATTGCTCTTGTGTTTGGTCTCCACAATATGAGCACTATCAAAATATGATAGAATCCGTCCAAAAGCAATTTCTCCTTTTTGCTCTACGAGGCTTAAACTGGGAGGAGGGACGCCGTTTGCCTTCTTATAGAGACAGGTTGCGCATCTTGGATCTACCTACCTTAAAGAATCGTCTTACCTGTTATGGTGTGATATTACTTCACAAACTCATAACTGGCGCCGTTGACTCAGTTGATCTGTTAGCTACCCTCAATTGAAACGTTCCTTGCAGAGCTACTCGACGACTCCGTCCATTAGCAGTTCATGTGTGTAGGTCAAACTACTCCCGTTTCGACCCCTTCCGAATCCTATGTGATAACTATAATGAACTTTACCACTTAATATCAAACAAATAAACAATTAAATAATATATTTTCTTGTTGACCTAGTAATGGATATGATATCCATATTCCTCTCCTCAGAGAGGGAATGTTATGGAATGGGAACATGCCGACGCAGTCGCTTATCACTCGCGGAAGGCGTGAGCGATCGGATTACGTTTGCACTTGGAGAGTGCTGATTCTGCATATTTGGCATTAACATTGTTGCCAACGGTACAACGGTATGTACTCTATATACACCTGCAACAACATTTTTGCCCTAGTCACTAGAGGACACAATAGGCCAAGCGGATTGAAAAGTCGGGCAGTCACCGACAGTATGTTTCGTTTTATCGCACGAAGATGCAGGAAAGAGTCATCCAACCGAAATTGAAAGTATTCTTTACCCGGCAACCAAACCACAAGGTTTTAGTTACCTCTGAGTCTGCCGTTAGCGGCATGACAGCGCTTTCAGATGCGGACAACTCAGGGCAGTTAGAAAACCACTTTGCCAATTCAAATTCTGCCTCTTGCAGTACCTGAGAAACTTTGTCTCGAGCGCTTAACACGTCCTCAACACATCTGGCGCCAGTCAACAATTCGTCAACATAAAAGTAATTCTGAATAACCTTTGCGGCTTTTGGACACGAGTCTTGCCCGATCTCTCCAAGCCGCATTAAACACCGAATCGGCGGATAGGGTGCTGGCGAAGTTTTATATTTCACGGTGTTCAGCTTGAAGATTTTTAGAGACTCAGATGGATCTCGCCTTCATACTATGAGCTGAAAGTTTCGGTCAGCTTCGTCAACCATTACTTGACGATACATATTTTTTTACGTCTGCTGCAAGCGCGAACTTGTGCAGTCTGAACCGAAGCAGGGTCGAATACAGCTCATCTTGTATGGTGGGTCCTACCATTAAGATGTCATTCAACGCGACCTGCGTCGATGTACGGGTCGAGGCGTCGAATACCACTCCTCATATAACAGCTGACTCTTTAATTCCATTGTATAACGCTTAAGCCTATCCTAACTACGGGGCGAGAGACGGGGCGAATTCGCGAGAGCGTTTGAAAGCTTTATTGCGCTCCCGCCTTACACTATCCAACAAATTTCAAATTAAAGCGCAATATGAGCTAACAGCTGCCATAAAAAGGATAGTAAAACTAATGTCATAATAAAACGAAATTTAAAATTTTTGCGATTTGTATATTAATGGGAATGATCTGCAAGGGTATATAAGCTTCAGCTTTCCGAAGCTAGCTTCCTTTCTTGTTTTTTAAAGATTATTCAAAATGTTAAAGTGCAACTTAAAAAACAATTGAATTCTCCATACAAATCAAAGAGAAGAAGTGGTCTGTGATGATTTGTTCTCTCGTTGCAGATTTTCAAAGTTTACTTTTCGAAATAGAATTTTGGCCAATTTTTAGCAGCTTCCAAAAAATAAACAAGAGAGAACCCTATAGTCGAGTACCCCGACTATCAGATACGCGTTACTCAGCTAAAGGGAGTGCGAGGGAGATGGATATATTGAAACTTTGATCGGTCATAACTTTTTAACGAATGGTCCGATTTAAAAAATTTCTTCTACATTTCGATAGGTTTTGATAATCACAATAAAACTGCATTTTTACATTTCCAAAATCTTTAAAGGTGTGGGCGCCAGGCACCTTTCAAAAAATGAGGGGGCGGTTAGAGGGGGCGTGGCACCTTTTTGAAATAAACTTGCGCTGCGTAGGAACTCCAAGAATATGCATGCAAATTGCCAATCCTCTAGCTTTTATAGTTTCCGAGATCTCAGCGTTCATACGGACGGACAGACAGACGGACAGATGGACAGACGGACAGACGGACATGGCTAGTTCGACTCGGCTAGTGGTCCTGATCAAGAATATATATACTTTATAGGGTCGGAAAAGCTTCCTTCTCCCTGTTACATACTTTTGCACGAATACAATATACCCTTTTACTCTACGAGTAACGGGTATAAAAACTGATTTTTTACTTTTCCGAAATTTTTAAATTTTTATGCGCCAGACACCTTTGACATTTTTTAATTGTGGGCGTTAGGCGATTGTGGGCGCTAGAGGGGGCGTGGCCCTCGGCTGAAACATACTTGCGCTGCGTAGGAAGCCCAAGAATATATATGAGTAATCCCAACTCTCTAGCTTTTATAGTTTCCGACATCTCAGCGTTCATCCGGACGGACAGACGGACATGGCTAGATCGACTCGGCTAGTGACCCTGATCAAGAATATATATACTTTATAGGGTCGGAAACGCTTCCTTCTACCTGTTACATACTTTTGAACGAATACAATATATCCTTTTACTCTACGAGTAACGGGTATAATTAGAAACATAACTACAAATTCTGAAAAAATTAACCTTTCGTGCCTCCTCTGAGAAAACCGCTTTTTAAGTTATCAAGAAATGTCCGTAACTTGAAAACTCACCAGACCCGCTTTAACCGCACGCACTTACAACATGAATCCCTAGTTGAATAACTAGTGAGCTGTTTCCAATTACTAAAAATGCTAAACATAGAGTTAAATTGATAAATAATGACCTAATCCCGATTTATATAAAACAAATATTGAAATAGAACCGAGATATTCCTCTTAGTGGCAGCTATAAGATATAGTTGACCGATTTGAATAATAATTTAATATTTATTTTATAAATAATAGTAAATTTATTATTTCTTAAATTAAAATATGTGTGTAAATTACAAATTTTATTTAAAAAAATATTCTTTTTTTATTTTGGTGCGAGATTTTTTTTTTCTAATTAATAGGTACACTTTATTTTACAAGACACATACAATTTAAATATCATCAAAATTAGACTGAGTTCCTAAACATTAATTCTAGCCTAGTAAATCCGGCCAGAAGCTTCTACTTAAAACTCGCAGAACTTAAATTTATGTTAAGAATAAAAGTTTGAGATGAAATCGTTGCATTCTGCTTATGGTCTTGCGATTAGATTAACATTCTAACATTTTGTCAATCGGACAAAAAAAAAAGTTTGGCTAAAAAAAAAAATTATAATTGATTTTGAACGATTAAAAAAAATTGCGGCGATTTTTTTTTAATTTCATGCCTTGTGACTCGATGCATTAATTTTTTAATTTGTACTTACACGATGTTTTGATTTTATAGTTAACATACATCATATGACTTGCTCTTCGGGTTGTACATATCCACCATGGCAAAAAGAAATAAAGGCACACGGTGTGTGGTTTGTGCTTCTTTAAAATAGCGAAGCGCGCTCAATATCCGTCATAATGTTTCCTCTACCGGCTATGGTGCGGAATGCTATCTCCACGCCACAGAATGAATCAATAAACAACAATTTTTGATACAAATTTGAATATTACAGAAACTTTAAAGACAACCCCATTTTTATAGCAAGTGTAAGAAAATCACCCTTGTTTTTATAGCAAAACCGCGAACTTTGAAAATTCAATTACAAGAGAACCATGGCCAAATTCTTAAGAAATAGCGGTCCATCGAGGATAATTTTCTCACGAATTTCGGGATCCATCGGACTATATTTATACCCGTTACTCGTAGAGTAAAAGGGTATATTGTATTCGTGCAAAAGTATGTAACGGAGAAGGAAGCTTTTCCGACCCTATAAAGTATATATATTCTTGATCAGGACCACTAGCTGAGTCGAACTAGCCACGTCCGTCTGTCCGTCTGTCCATCTGTCCATCTGTCCGTCTGTCTGTCCGTCCGTATGAACGCTGAGATCTCGGAAACTATAAAAGCTAGAGGATTGGCATTTTGCATGCATATTCTTGGAGTTTCCACGCAGCGCAAAATTATTTCAAAAAGGTGCCACGCCCCCTCTAACCGCCCCCTCATTTTTTGAGAGGTGTTTGGCGCCCAAACCTTTAAAGATTTTGGAAAGATTTTGTGATTATCAAAACCTATCGAAATGTAGAAGAAATTTTTTAAATCGGACCATTCGTTAAAAAGTTATGACCAATCAAAGTTTTAATATATCCATCTCCCTCGCACTCCCTTAGCTGAGTAACGGGTATCTGATAGTTGGGGCACCCGACTATAGCGTTCTCTCTTGTTTTATGCTACATAGTGCTATTAATCGTAATTTTTGAAATATAGTTCATAAAGGGTATTAAAAAGGCAAAATTAATAAGAAAAAATAAAAATTGCTTGTTTTTCCATTAGCAAGTAAACTTGTTTAAAAAAAAAAAAGGCTAGATTTGTGGCTAATAGCATTTTCAAACAAAAAGTTGCACATTTTTCTGAAAGTGGCTAGAAATAGCCACATAATGGCTAAACTGGCAGCACTGTCCTTGTGTTCTTGTTGAGTGCGTCTGATAACGATAATGTCGTCCTGATACGCGAACGCATGTGGAGACATTTCGGGTCCAATCACTTGGTCCAACGCCCTATCAAATGTTGCGGATGCTGAGTGTAAGCCGTTGCTGAGTGTAAACCGAATGGCATCACTTTACACTGGAAGATCCCCTTTCCTGGCACCGTGAATGCCGTAAACTTTCTGCTTGCTTCCTCCAGAGGAACCTGCCAGTATCCATCCTTTAAGTCTAGACTGCTGATATAGCGTACTTCTCGTAGTTGGTCCATGATGTATTTTATACGTGGCATTGGGTACGCATCCTTCACCGATTTGGCGTTGATCTGCCTGAAGTCGACGCACAATCACCGCTTGCCGGTTTTTTTCTTCACCATTACTATGATCGAGCTATACGGGCTCTTTGAGGGCTCTATGAAACCCATTTGCACCTTTGCATTGATCTCCCCTTGAAATTTGGGGTTCTTGGGGCAGTATTCTTTTTAGTCTTTTTAGAAGAGTCCATCCAAAGACGGTTGCTTTTCTGCATTGATGGACGTAATTAACAATTTTTTGTAAACTGGCTTCTGAATTAAGCCTTTGAAAAAATTGTGCTAGGTCAAGATTCTCATTAGAATACAAATCATTAATTGGAAATTGTGAAATAATTATTTTTCCTTGTTTAAATAAACATTTGGAATGATTTATTTTTAGTTTCACAAATTTCTTTACATCGTTATTATTTTTATTGGGCTCCTTTATCATTTGATAGGGTTCCTTTATATTTGTATGCAATTTTTTGTTTTCATCTGGCCAGATGTCTTTTTGATGATCTAGTTTGAACCATCAATATGTTTCTATTTATTTCTTTTAGTTCGTCTATATTTATGCGGGATAATGCATACGCTACATGATTGTCTTTCCCCTTAAGATATTCTACGGTAAAGTCGTATTCTTCCAAATCGAGTCTCATGCGAGTTAATTTTGAACTTGGGTTAGTCATTGAGAACAAATATGTTAGTGGTCTATGATCTGTTTTAACTGTGAAATGTTTGCCATAAATATATGGACGAAAATGGTTTATTGCCCAGTGAATAGCTGCTAATTCTTGTTCTGTTGTGTTTTTATTACTTTCTCGCTTTGTGAATGATCTTGATGCGTATGCAACTGGTAGTGGTGTTTCATTATAGTTTTGACTTAAAACCGCTCCGCATGCTTTTTTGCTTGCATCGGTTGTTATACAAAATTCTGTATCAAAATCGGGGTATTGTAATAATGTGGGTTTCATCAGTTGGACTTTCAGATAATCAAATGCCTTTTGACATTCATCTGTCCATTCGAATTTTACATTCTTTTTGCACAGTCTTGTTATATGACGTGAGTAGTCGGAGAAATTTTTAATAAAACGTCTGTAGTCATTACAAAATGCTACGAATCTTCTAGCGCTGTCTGCGTCGGTTGGGACTGGGTATTTTTCTATAACTTTTTTTTACTGTCTGGTAGAATACCTTTGTCAGTGCACTTGTGACCTAGGAAGGTTACTTCATGCCTGAAAAATGAACACTTTTCGTGGTGTAATTTAAGGTTGTGCTTTCTACATAAATCAAAAACGTTTGTAAGGTTTTTAATCATGTGTTTTTCAGAACATCCGATGACAATTAGGTCATCCATGTACAAGAATGCTTGAGAAGGTTCAATGCCTGAAAATGCGATTGTCATCATCCTTTGAAAAGAGTTAGGTGCTATTTTTAAACCGTAAGGTAATCTAATGAAACGATAAGAGCCATTACTGGTGGAAAAGGACGTTATATTTCTAGAATTGTCTTCGAGTTCTATTTGATGAAATCCTGACAGCAGATCTAAACATGAAAAGTATTTAGCTCTACCCAATTGGTCAAGAATATCGTCTATTCTTGGGAGTGGAAATTTATCGGATAAAATTTTTTTATTTATTAGGCGATAGTCGATTACTAAACGCCATCTTTTATCATTTGAATCTGGTAGAGATTTCTTTGGTACAATTAATAGTGGGCTATTATACTCTGAGACTGATGGTTCTACTATTTTATCTTTAATAAGTTTTTCGACTTGTTTTTCTACTTCTTGTTTTTGACTGTGTGGAATTCTGTAATTTTTAATATATACTGGTTCCTCATCTTTCATTCGTATTTTTTGTTTGTAAAAATTGTTAGTAGTTATTGATTCTGATTCTACTCCGAAAATATCTGTATATTTGGTGCATAATTCTGTAAGTACTGATTTAAACTGAGATGGAAAGTTTTTTTTCAGTTTGGTTAGGGTTTCTATGTGGTTGGGATTTTTATCTGGAATTATTATATTGTAATTATCTAGCTGTTAATTTGTATTGCATCTAATTTAATTATTGTGTCTTTATTAGTTGTATTAAGAATTCGGACAAATGTATTTTTGGAATCTGCGATGGAGTTTCCAATAAAAATTCAATTTTCTATTTCTTGGTTTGGTATGAATATATACCCGGTTGCTGATTGTAAATTAATTTTTCGGACAACTTCGGATCTAGCTGGTAAAATTGTAAAATTGTTTTCAAGTGTATGAAGTATTTCAATGTTGATAGTATTACAAATATTGCTTGGTCTCAAGATAAGCCAATCGCTTTCTGGTGTGAGGTCTATTTGGAAATTATATTTTTTCATAAAATCTATTCCTATTATTCCATCGCATGGAATCGGAAATTGTGCATCTACTAAATGAAAATTGTGTGGTATAGCGTAATTATTTGAAAGAAGTTCTATTGATACTAATCCTTTTGAGTTTGTTGTTCCCTCTCCAATACCAGATATTTGTGAAATTTCTGTGCAATCTATATCATGAAATGAATCTGTATTTTCTTTTAATAATAATATGTCTGCACCTGTATCTACTAATAATGTATATGATTTACGTGATTTTTCATTTTTTAGAGAGACAAATAGGTTGAAATTTAAATTAAGAGTATGAACCGTATTTTTTATTGTATTTTCTATCTTAAGGGTTTTTATTGGTTTTTCCAATTAGTTTGTATTTGACGAACGTTAGTGTTCTGTCTGTTTGAGTTATTATTTGTATTGTTATTAGTGTTGTTGTTGGCATTGTTATTATTGTTATAATTATTATTGTTGGATCCACCACGGTTATTACCTCTATAACTTCCACGACCTCTATTGGTGTAGTTATTATAGCTTTGATTATAACCATTTGATTGGTAGTATCCGTTGTTTTGGTAATAGCCATTATTGTGGTAGTTGCCACGGCCATTTCCTCTACCGCGATAATTTCCTCTGAATTTATTATTGCGATTTGAATGTCCTCCTCGGGTATAGAAAACAGTATTTGTACTGCCAGTCATTTCAGTACTACATTGTAAATACTTCGTGACTGCTGGTATAGCGTTTACTATATCCTTGATGTATGCCCGTTGGGCAATGGTTTCGTCTGCCATTATTATTGTTGGTTTTTGTTCTAATTCGATATCGGAATTTGCTGTTTCCTGATCTGATATTTCAGGTCGAAAGAGTACAGCTGGTAAGATTATTTAAATCTTTTTCTTCTATTTCTGGGCTATCAGAGTCTTCTACTTGTACTGAGTCGACTGCTGGCGGGTCTGATTCCTCTCCAGTTTCTACTGTTAAGGGCGTGTTCAGAATATTTGGTATTGCAATATTTAAATTGTACCTTTCCTTTATGGTTATTAAATTCAGTCGTAGTCTAGTCAGAAACCTTGATACCTTAGACCAATGATTTCTATCTAATCGATCTCTGTGCTCATATATTAGTATACGCGCCTTGTAAAAACTGGTTACTAATATTTCTGTATGCTTGCTTATTGTATTTTTCTGTATTGGTCGCTTTTGTGTTAGCGATTTATACGATTTGTCAAAATCAGTTTTCAATATATTTAATTCCTTATATATTTCATGCCATTCCATTATATTATAAACATGAATTAGTTTTTGTACACTACAGGAATTAGAGCTCTGCCTAATAGGTCGTTATCTTCTATAATTGTTCTCACATGTACACCTGGGATGGTGTGGAGCAATGTATTAATGGTGAGGTCACTAAATTGTATGTAGACATATATAAGTATTCTAACTGATAGATGGTTTTGGGCGTCGTTGAGACCAGGGCTATTATTCTTTCACTAAAATTAGGATCTCTCATGTATGTTTCAATTACTGCCTCTACTATATTCATTTTATTTTGTTTATTTAAAATTGTTTATTTAATATTAAAAATTTAAAAAGCAAATTTGTTTTTTTTTTTTATATATTCTTTCAATAATAATTGAAATTATAACTAGGCAAGTTTTTATTTATATTTTGTCCAGGTCATTTCCTTGACTCTGGAATCTCTGTTTTAAACACCTATTGTGTAATTTATAAAGTTTGAGAAAAACACTTGCTGACATTATAATTACTATTATTATCAAAAGTATTGTTATAGTTTCTACATCAACTTTTCGGATTCTACTTTGTTGACGACGTTCGCCGTAGAGTCAACTACTTTCGTGTCTACAATCCCCATCGTGTGAATATTTTCTAATGTTCTATATTTTATGCCAAGTATATATGGCTGATTACACTGTGCAGCATTTTTAGTGCTTTTTAAATTTACCTCGATGGATGCTATATTTACGTTACGAATTCCCAAGTTAAACTGCGTTTTCCAAAAAGTTCCCCGACGCATGGATTCTTAGCAAAAGGACCTCAAAGTTCGAAAAATGCTGAAATTGGCCAACTTTCCAGAGATCTCAGGGGCAAACGGATGCATGGTTTGATTCGATGTTAAAGTTTTTTAAAAGATACACTCTTTATCTTTCAACCCCTATACTTAGAATAATTTTAGGATTTTTTTTAAGGCAGAAATAAATTCCAGAAAACATAGTCAAAAAACTTGAAAACATACAGCTGCGGTCAATATAGTAGTAGTGTTGCCGCCCTGTGTATTTAAAAGTTTGTTGATGTAATTGATCTATTCCTGGTAATCTTGTATTGATTATAATTTTACTATTAGACTAATTGGATAAAAAAAGTTACAACATTAAACTATTAACTTTGAAACTTTTTGGAAAACGCAGTTTAACTTGGGAATTCGCAACGAATCGAAAAATATAGCATCCATCGAGGTAAATTTTTGATGCTGCATAGTGTTATTACTTTCAATTTTGTATACTTTACTGATGCTATTATTCAAAAAAAAAATTTTTTTTTTTTAAATATATATTGGAATTTGAAAAATTGAAGAAAAAAATTGTTTGTGTTAAATTTTCACATGGCAGATTTACAAAGTGTCGCTCTATATAATTAAAATATCTGCCATATGATTTTAGTAAGAAAGCCTAACAGAGGTTAGTAATTTTCAAGCAGCGTTTTCACGCATCGGCTTGATTAGAAGTGTTTTTAAATTAAAGGTAACTTAGGCATTGGCAATTAATGCAGCCTTTGTTACGTTACTTCGCACCAGTGCGAAGTTGGGCTTCGATTTTTCTTAGTTGCTCTTCGTGTTGCTTCTTGGGTTGTCGCTGCCGTCTTTATTAGATCTTTAGCCAATCTCCGTTGGCGCAAGAGATTGTGTCTCCTGCCGCTCCTCTTCTTCTTTGTTTTGATTTTCTTCTGCTGCCGTGCCCTGTACTCAGCTATTGTGAGGGGGCGTGGTCCATCGGTTGGACACACCTCTAGAGCTTCTTTTAGGCTCCCTTTGCTCGACAGGAGCAGCGTATTGTAGTTCAGCGTCTTCTTTTTCCCACGTAGGTGTAGGCGGCTTTGCCATACCTCCCACACTTTATTTTATTTCGATGGTTTCCTTCTCATTTGATGTGTTTTTTGTGTAGAAGTTTTAAATGTTAATTTTTGTTGGTTTGTTTTTGTTAGTTTTGTTTGTTTTCTTCATTGTTTTTGAGTTTCTCACATTATGTGTTTTTGTGTAGAAGTTTTAAATGTTCATTTTTGTTGGTTTGTTTTTGTTTGTTTCGTTTGTTTTCTTCATTGTTTCTAAGTTTGTCACATTTTGTGTTTTTGTGTCGAAGTTTTAAATGTATTGAAATGGTTAAAATAAGAGACACACAGGCAGGTCAAATTAGTAGTGTATTTTATATTTGCAGTTCATTGCACTTGTCACGGTCGCCATGTGAGATCTGAAGTTGCCACGAGATATTTCAGTTAGTTGTTTTAAATATAAATGAACACAAAATATATTCGATGACCAACAGGCCAATATTGTTCTTTATTATTTGAGTTTTAGATTGAGAGTGATGGCTTACAATAAGTATTTATCGGCTGCGCTGTCGGCTTACGCCGGCAGCGGTCAGCAGCGGCCACATATATATAAGAACAATATATATGAATATCTATGCTCACACATAAGGCTAAGAGCGCGAGAGAAGTTGTATACACATGTACTGTATATATGTGCACTCAGGCAGTGGGAATATGCTGACACTTGCATTTCCCATGTTAAGCTCTGAGGCATGATCATATTTCGGCTGGCCACTTGAGTTTGATGGCCGGGACTTTTTATATATTTTACACTGTTGCACAATGTTAGTATTGGTACAGTGGGTACTCGATACACAATACATGCATATTACACTATAACGGAATTCGGTTGGAAATATATTCTGTAACACCCCCACCCCCTTATCCTTCATGTCGATTTGGTGCTCGGCCACGTTTGAAATTCCACTCATGGTTCCGAATTATGCTAGCTCTGCTTCTAGGAATTGCTCAATGTTCTTTTCCTCGCGGTCTTCGTGAACAACTGCCACTGACAACTTTTCCTCCAGCCATCCATTGTTTCTCTCCCAGGCCGGTATGAGGATTTCGTGACCAGCGCATTTTATCTCAGCCCCAACTTGTGTGAGGAAATTCCATCCCAGCACTAGTGCGTCTACTACTCCTGGTAGTATTAGCTGACTCATTGTCAGTCGTTTGTTGCGGAATACGACTTCTACCTCGAGCTACGCGCTTATTACGCTGCACCTTCCGTCTGCCAACCTAACTTGCCGTCTCGTCCGTTTAATCTTTCAGCTTGGATCGCTGACCATTTCCCAATTTAATCTAATCGCAAGACCATATGCAGAATGCAACGATTTCATATTGTTCACGCCAAAAGGGCGTTTAATTTCGGCAGGCAGTGTCGAGCGGCAGTTTTCTCCAGATCTCCACATCTCGCTCGCTCGCACTGCCCTTCGCTCTCCCTCTCCAACTCTCCCCCAAGTCTCCGCTCCACTCTGGAGCCACTAAGCTTAGATAATTATATTGAGTTCCTATTTACAAGTGTAATAATAAACAGCCGCACGTCGCGCAATACCCCGAAAAGTTCTCCCGTGTTTCCGACATTATTTTTGGACGGTTATTTTCACCCTTTTCCTGGGACTCATCACCTTCACCAGTCAAGCCACCCCCGCCCAACATTTGATCCATCGACCGGATATTTCCGACCAGCGTTCAGCAGCAGCTACGGTGGCTTGACCCGCTCCAGATAAGTGCTTTCCAATTCCTATTATTTGCCGGTCATACAGCCAGTTGTTTGAACCCCATTTCGTTCAACTTGTTGTATGATTTCTTGTCTAAATCCAAAAGAGATTTAATCCGACGCAACGGCATTTAATATATATATTCCAATATATCGCAATTCCTTTGTGCCCAACTTCCGTACACTCCAAATAATTTCGTTGCTATCCAAAAGTTTGCAAATCCGCAGTGATAATTAAAGTTACAAATAAATATATATGCCTAAAAACACGAAGTGTTTGTAAAATATTACCCAGCCACAGTAAAAGTTTACGATTTTTAAAATTGTTCCGCAAAAAATTGCACTCTGCATTTTTACTGTGTTCCAGCTGCGTGTATATATTTATACATAAATATTCTAATACAGTCCACTTATACTACTCTGCATTTCTAAATCAATTACAAGACCCTAATAATACAAACATACGTATCACACGGCCATTATTACATATATCCTATAAACTGTCTATAAACTACATTTTTCCGAATGTGTGTAAAAAATATATAATCCAGCCACATGAACATTTTCAATTTAAAGTGATCCGCCGAAATTGGCAGCTTTGTGTTTACTGTGTTCCTGCTGCGTGCATATATTTTTTACATAAATATCAAAATACAGTCCACTCCATCCACATACATTTTAGAGCTAATTGTTTCAATAAGTTCCCGCGAATATATTTTGCATTTCGAAGCTATTCCGCTATTCGTAATCGAAGTCTCCACAATTCCCGCAATCAGTGCCCTCACTTTATCCAGCTGTACATACATACAGACGTACATACCGAACGTACTTCCTACATATTCAGCAGCGCACCGTGGTTCAGGGATATCCAGAAAATTAAAATATATTATTTTTTTTTCCTCAAATATATTTCAACAAAAATTTAAACTAACTAAAAAGTTAGAAAATTAATATATGCATCCAATAGTGTCAATGTGACCATATACTAACATATTACTATTAATTATATTAATTTAATTAATATTTTTTTTTTTGCGCCAACTTAAATATTTTCGGTCGAAATTATTTCTTAAAATTAAAATTACGGTTCCATTAAAGCTCCAAAATACACTCCAGTGTCACCGTATATATTGTCTATAAATTTCAATTCTCTGTTCAAAATGGCATCCTTAGCTAAATCCGCTCTAAATAAATTTATTGCTACAGCTGACACTCTCAGCCATTTTGAAGCCACATTAAATGTTCCCGGTGCATCGACACCAACCTTATCCGCCTGCAAAATCCGTTGGGAGCACGTCAGCTCCTTATGGCAAAAAATGCATTGTGGCTGCAGGCGAGAGCGCCGCAGACGCCAAATCCATCCTTAAAGCGAAATATAACGAAACGTATTCCATATACGAAAGATTTGCTGCTCAGATCCTCGAGCAAATACAACAGGGCTTTCCCAAATCATCTCAACCTCCAGCATCGTCTCCCCAAGACTACATTTCGTTTGGTTGTCAGCTTCCTCCGATCGATACGGAGATTTTCTCAGGCGATTATCTTCGCTGACCGACTTTCCGGGACCTTTTCACGGCGATCTATATAGACAATCCGAGTCTGACGCCTGTTGAAAAGCTGTACCATTTAAATGCCAAAACTAGTGGCGAAGCTCATTCTATAGTTTCCAAGTCCCCACTCACCAATGATGGCTTCCGTTCAGCTTGGACAAATCTAACTGAGCGTTTCGAAAACAAGCGATTTCAGGTGAACAGCCACCTAAAAACATTGTTCAATGTGCAATCCATGGCACAAGAGTCTGGGGCAGCCTTAAAGGAACTTCAACACACGATTCAAGGATGTTTAACTGCTTTAGAACTATCCAGCATTCAAATTGAGAATTGGGACCCTATTCTAGTCTACATTTGCTCCACAAAGCTTCCAAAGCTTACGCTCTCATTATGGGAGCAATCCATCCAAAATAAAGCCGAAATTCCCACTTGGCTCGAGCTTAATTCCTTCTTAACTAACCGCCATCGAACTCTAGAGGCCGTCGATAGCATCCGGCCTGCTAATTTCCTTCAAGTTCAGTCCAAAGCCACAAATGCATTGGCAGAACTTCCAAAAATAAATTCATTTTCCACGAGGGTGCTTCCAACACCCAAAGGCTGCGATCTGTGTTTAAAGGTAAAACACCCCATTCGTATATGTCCACGCTTTCTCCAAATGCGGTTAAATGATCGTTCAGCCTATATCCAAGATAAACAGCTATGCTCCAACTGCTTTGCAAGCAGCCATAAATTGCAGGATTGCACAAGCCCTAACACTTGTTTCACTTGCCAAAGTCGGCATCATACGCTGTTGCATCCAAGCAACCATTTTACAATGACTTGGATTCCATCCGAACCTCCAGGGCCAGTATCGGCCTCAATCCCATACAGAATTTCGTCCTTCTCAGCGCGTGTTTCCAACGCGTGTGGGACTAATAGAATTTCCGATCCGGACCCGATTATAAGGGTCCTTCCTACAAAGAATTCCGACTATTGGGTTCCATATCCCGCCTTCGGCAGGCAGTGTCGAGCGGCAGTTTTCTCCAGATCTCCACATCTCGCTCGCTCGCACTGCCCTTCGCTCTCCCTCTCCAACTCTCCCCCAAGTCTCCGCTCCACTCTGGAGCCACTAAGCTTAGATAATTGTATTGAGTTCCTATTTACAAGTGTAATAATAAACAGCCGCACGTCGCGCAATACCCCGAAAAATTCTCCCGTGTTTCCGACATTATTTTTGGACGGTTATTTTCACCCTTTTCCTGGGACTCATCACCTTCACCAGTCAAGCCACCCCCGCCCAACACATATCAAGCTTTTATTCTTAACATAAATTTAAGTTCTCCAAGTTTCAAGTTTAAGCTTCTAGCCGGGTTTACTAGGCTAGAATTAATGTTTAGGAACTCAGTCTAATTTTGATCAAGTTCACGATCGGGTTAGCCCCTGAAATAAAATGACTTAAATTAAGTGTCTTGTAAAATAAAGTGTATTAATTAGAAAAAAAAAAGATCTATCACCAAATGTTGTGGGGATGACAACTAATTTGCCACCCTTAATGTTGATATATTATTTAAAACGCACAAAAGGTTTCATTTATGAAAAGCCGTGTTTTATTATTCAAGATCGGAGCTGCACTAACGACCAAAACGTATATGCAAAAGTCGGCAGCTGTTCTAAGCAGCGCTCAGCCTACACAGATAATAGATTAACGAGATAACGAGAGAGGCTCGAAATCTGTGGCATGTAAAAGCTTTAAGTACCAAGGGCTTTTTTCGCATAATTCAATATTTACATATTTAAGGCAAAAAAAAACATTAGCCAATGGCATTTACATTTAAGAAATTTAGCTTCGGTTCTGCTCCGAACAGCGTTCTGATGGACGTTGATGCACTACGAGCAGTACAAACAAGTGGCCCAACGATACCAAGCACGTGCTTGTTACGCGCGGGACCCTTTATCAATTAGGGCAAAAATGCGAGTTCGCGAGGAAAATATATGAAACAAGTACTACAAATACTACAACTAAGATTGAAGCAAATGAGATAAAATTTTAGTTTTTAATACGGGGATAGATGTTGAAGTGCAAATTAAATGATAAAGATTGTTATAATTTTTACTTAGAACACGAAAGGGCTCATGCAGAGTAAAATTTGATGTACATCGAGGCAAATTAAGAGGGTAATAATTTCGTGTTAGTCTAACGGGAACATTAAAAGTTAAACGGTTTACCAGTTCTACGGAGTCAATATCACCTTTTATAAGATTTTGCATAAAAATAGTACCAAGCATTATTCTACGGTTTTCAAGTGTAGGTAAATTAAGCAATAGTAATCTACTCTGGTAGGAAGGTAGCCTTACGTTTTGATCACAGTTCAAACTACGAAGGGCAAAAAGGAGAAATTTTTTTTGCACCGACTCAATACGGTCGATGTGCACTTGATATTGTGGACTCCAAACTGAAGAACAATATTCCAAAATAGGACGGACAAGGGAGGTATATAATAATCTGGTTCTATAAGGGTCATCAAATTCCTTTGACCAACGCTTTATAAACCCAAAAACACTCATAGCTTTATTGACAGTGGCCATTATGTGGCAATCAAATTTAAGTTTTGGGTCGAGAAGAACACCTAAATCGTTAATTGAATATATACGGTCGAGTGGTGTATTTTGAAGAGAATAACTAATAAACGTAGGAGTACCCCTATAAAAAGTCATAACGTTGCATTTAAGGCAGTTCAGATTTAAAAGATTGTACTCACACCATCCCTGAAAACAATCAATATCTGACTGTAAGTTGAAACCGGACCCTACATCTTTATATGATAAACAAAGCTTAACATCGTCAGCGTACATTAGTACACGAGAATGAGCTACAATAGAGGGAAGATCGTTAATAAACAAAGTAAACAGCAAAGGGCCTAAATGACTACCTTGAGGAACTCCAGATGTCACGTTGATCATTTTAGAAACAGCGCTCTTAAATATAACCCTCTGAGTCCTACCATTCAAGTAACTTGAAATCCAAGTTAATAGATTACATGGAAACCCAAGCTGATCTAATTTGAATAAAAGGAGAGAGTGGTTAACAGAGTCAAAGGCCTTACTAAAATCTGTATATATAACGTCAGTCTGCATGTTATTCTTATATCCATTTATTACAATAGATGACAGTTCAAGAAGGTTGGTGGTGGTCGATCTTCGCTTAACAAAACCATGCTGACACGGTGATATTAGCGAGGAACATAAATGCTGCAAATGAGAAGTAATAATACATTCAAATGCTTTAGGAATTGCCGACAATTTAGAAATGCCTCTATAATTCTGGGCATCCGCCTTCGCACCCTTTTTGTGGAGTGGAATAATGAAAGAGTCCTTCCAGATAGTTGGAAAAACTGATGATGAAATAGACAAATGAAAAAGTTTAAGAATCGGTTTACAAATGGTTGAAGCACAAAACTTAAGCACACTCCCAGGGAGTCCATCAGGACCGGGAGAATACGTTGGCGTTGTTGTTGCTAAATCCTTTAAAAGAGAACTTTCGGTAATTACAGGGGTAAAAATACAATTAGCCCTATTTAAGGGGTTAGGGTAGATAGGGTTTGACCAAGCAGCCGAACTATAAGTTGTTTGGAAAAACTCGGCAAATAAATCCGCAATTTCAGAATCCGACGATGCCTCTTTTGAGTTTAAACGTACCGATGAAGGCAATGCCGAAGACTTACGCTTGGCATTAACGAAGTTATAAAACTGCTTTGGATCATTTGAAAACTCGAATTTACATCGATTTAAATACATGGAATAGCAATGACTGTTGAGAACATTAAAATCTGAACGAGCCACAACAAATTTCGCAAAATCAGATGGCTTACCCGTTTTTTTATACTTTTTATAAGTGTTGGATTTAAGATTTTTAAGTCTTTGAAGCGCATTGTTAAACCAAGGAGGCCTGTTTAGCTTCGGAGGAAGACTGTCAGGAACGCATTCGTCAAAAAAAGTGTTTAAAACGCTATAGAAAAGTTCAATTGCACTGTCAATATCCATGCAATTGTACAAATCAGTCCAATTATATTGCGAAATCATGTAGTTTAGTTTATTATAGTCACATTTACGAAAGCATCTCCTTTTAGTTTGAGGAACTAAAGGAGAAAGGTTATCAGTACAGGGGAGGCCAATTGTCAATTCCAAAGTTGGATGATATAAGTCTTCAGGTACAACAAGTGCGTCAATTCTAGCTACAGTGACTTCATGCGGATCTAAAACAAATACTAGATCTAATTGTCTATTTAATGAATTTCGTATAAAGCTTACTTGCTGTAACGATAATTCTAAAAGGCCATCCACAAAATCATGGGCGGATAAAGGAGTAGCGACAAGTGAGTCAGTGGGAAGAGACCAAGAGATATTAGGGAGATTAAAGTCACCCAAAACAATCAAAAGGTCTCTGTTGGAAAGAAAGGATAGAACAGATTTTATAGCAGACAGATGGTGCTCATAAATTATTAAATCAGAGCCAGGAGGAATATAAGAGCAGGTTACAAAAATAGATAAGGATTGAATGGAAACTTTGACACTAACAAATTCAATATCGTTAGGGATATGAATGTTAAGTCTCTCCGATGTTAAACTAGAGGTAACGGCAATCAGTACACCACCCCCCCTAGGCGGGAAGCGATCGGTCCTGTAGGTGTTAAAGTTCATTGACAAAACTTCAGAGTCAGATATCTCTGGTTTTAGCCAAGTTTCCGTAAAAGCCAAAATATCTTCAGTAAATGCAGAGGAGTCAGCATAAAGCTTTGGTAGCTTCATATTTAGTCCTCTAACATTTTGATAAGCCAAAAATAAACCTGTTAGTTTTTTGGCACAGCGGAAGACCTATTATTAGGCACAGTGGAAAGCCGATTATTAGGCACAGTGGGAGGCCTGTTATTTGTTCTCGGTTTATTGGGAACAAATTATTTTATTACCAAATCATCATTAAGCCAAAAGCTTTCAGAAAGTAGTACATTAAACACATCAGGCGGAGCAAATATTTTCAAACAAGATTTTTTTTGAAAAGTGCAGAAAATCGAAATTATTGAACAAGATGTCCTCTGATAAGAATTTGGTCACTTTTAAATGTCAATAACACTCACACCAAATTGGTATTCGGGGTAAACTTTAGAAACAAACATTTACTTCCTATGTGAATCTAATCAATGAATTTTTTTTTAAGCTAGCTTCGGCCAGCCGAAGCTTATCTAGCCTTGCAGATAGAATAGGTACCTATGTTTCATACGTCACATCGACTTCGGTGCCTCAGGTGATCCAGATACAGCGTGCACATTTAAAATGGTTGTTCCATAGTCACAGGGTTCGAAACGCCTACTTCCTACGGAATTGCATGAGTTACCGAGTTTAATTATAGCTTTGTAAACGGTATTATTAATTTCCGTCAGAGGCTTTTACGCGTAAGGAGGCGTTTCGATCAATAATAGTTTATTATTAATTGGTCAGACAAAGCCGAGTCCAACTAGCCATGTGAGCTGTGTTAAAAACTCGAGAAAGGTTCAATAGTCCGTCTCGAGTCTGCCTCATAAAGCTGCTCATTTCGACTGTCATTTCCTTGCAGGACTCACATGCCCACATGAGACCGGTACGCATTTCAATGAAGTCTTTAACTCTGCCAGTAAATCCTGCACATTTGACGTGCATGACCGAATCGCAGAGCCAACAGATAACAAAAGAATCTTTGGTTGACGTCGGCAGAGAACAACTTTTCTTTGTACAGATAAGCATGTACACCATGCTGACACGGTGGTATTAGCGAGGAACATAAATGCTGCAAATGAGAGTAATAATACATTCAAATGCTTTAGGAATTGCCGACAATTTAGAAATGCCTGTTACGTGGGCATATTAGTGCCCTAGTCCTGAAAGGACTTGGGCCGAAGGAAAGACATCCGATGTTCAGGCACCAATTTTGCCGGCATAAGCTCGCCGGATGGGGTGGGTTCTTGGTAAGCCTTTCTCCTCTCCAACATAACGAGAATAAATATTAAGGATGCCTGAAAATAGTAAAAGTTGTAAAGTCCGTCGGTCATCAGTCTACATTGCCCCACAAGCTAAGCTTTTGCTTGATCGTAATACGATCGGGCAATGTTTCGGCCACATTCCCTCCCCTTCACACAATCGTGTGCCAAATGGATCGTCGCGGGCCGCGCAATACGATCCCCTATTGTCAAGGTTGTACGTCAAAAGTTATGTCATTATTCTTCACCTACTCCACTTATCGCGTCAGCAACCCCCGTTTGAAAACTTAGCACTTCATGTTTAAGTTCGTTTTCACATTACAATTTTATTGAATAAAATACTGGCTAGGGCCATTTAGGAGTAATATTATGGTTAGGAATACATATGAATTTAATTTTTAATTGACCAACAAAATTTGTTAGCGGAGAGTATCGAATTTATCACCCGTACAGGGTGCACACGTCAGCAAATTGCTGACTATTCACGACTACAAACGTCGCTCTGAGGGCTCTTGTGATTGTTCATACAAACACAAGGCTGATACTCGCCGCTGAAAGTCAATGTTTATTATATTATAAAAAGTTTAACTTAGGTAAAGATATAGTTAACAATAGCTGGTACGGTATTAGTGTGTTGTTTTAATTATTGTATTATTTATCTAATTAGTTCATCAGATGGATGACAAAGGTGCTAACCTCCCCAAGAAGTTCATTAGAGAAGTTTTTAGAATAAACAGTAGTCTTGGGTACTGTGGCACAAACTATGGCTTTTTCTACATTAGTACAATGTTAAAGTGGGGAAAAATCCAGACTGAAGGTCTCAATGTATAGAAGTTCCAAATCATTTATAGTAATGGGCGAATTTACTTTAGACAATTGATACCGGACTTTAATATAAAAATGTGGTTCCTTTCTAAGAGTGGCCGCTAGGGCCTGACGGTTAATCATGGTGCACGGATATATATATATATTTGGTATAGGAAAAGGAACCGTGTTCCGACAAACTTACCCCTTTTTGTCCTGGGCGATGAGATCTCGACGCACTGGATCCTGGGCTTTTTGAAGAAATTAGAAACAAATATATATATACGTGCAAAACACTATCGTTAGAACACACACAAAAAAAAAATCTCGTTCTTAAACACAATCACTAACTGTATATATATATATATATATGTATGTATGTATGTATGTAGATCCCTCGGCGGCACACGTCTGTTCCTACGGTAGGGTCTCAAGCGTCTCCAATGTCACTGCACTTCACTTGATATTATTGCTGTTGCACTTGCATTCATAAATGCCTGAGTTCACAATTTGTTTTTTTTTCTTTTTGTTTTGCTTCACGTTTGTCGGTAGTTAAGGCATTTAATTGCCTTTATTTTTCTATCACTTTTTTATGATTTTTGAATAGGTTTCTTGCACTTTATCTTCTTTTCTAGACCTGGCGGCATATCGCCTGTTCCAGGGCGTGCTTTTGGTCCCGGCGTCCTTGCACGGATCGCTTGTACATCTTGACCACTTGCAGGATGATTACGAAAGCAAACATAGCGATGACGATCTTCAGATTATGGTTCACGTCCTGAATGTCGTCCTTGTGATCGATTATTTTGACGGTGTTGATCACATTGGCCGTACTATGGTCCACTTTGGAATTAGTTCCTCCCATGATGAAGTCCTTGATAATAAAAATAATTCTTCTTTAGGACGAGGGTGTAGTAGGACTGCTCTTCCAGGATATGTTTGCTGTTCATCGACTGCAAACAGGACTATCTTCAGGATTCCGGTCTTGGCTGCAGTCGTTGGCGGCGTCGGGAGTATAGTGCTCACACTATAGTGCCGTGAGATCAGAGTGAACTCTGTCTATCTTTTCTACCTGGCTACGGTGTTTTATACCAGTGTAGAGCTTTTTCTAGCCTCCCGTTATATTTGGGTTATTTAGGTGTTCCCACCTATGATTTCCCCTATCTGTAGCGTCAACGCCCGACCGATGCACTTTGCCAGCTGCCGGTGTATGGTTACCAGTAGGTCGATCGCGGTCGTTGTTCTGATCGAAAAGATCGTCAAATTGCACATTCCTTTGCTTGTTTCGGTGAGTCAACGGGTCGATTGCCCCTCTCCCTTTGCCGTGAGATTCGCTGTTGTTTTCTACGTACATCTTCCTCCATCAAATAAATTGAAGGAGAGGGCGTACGTAACAGGCTCGAAGATATCGATGCGGAAACGCATGGAATGACTTCGCAAAAAGGAATCTTCGTACGACCATCGAATAAGTGCTTGCTTCTCCCTTTTTTTTTTTTTTCCTTTTATTTAGGCGCCCTTAACCGTGTGGCTTCGTCCCACGCCTGTGAACAAGGAGTCTCATGTTCATTTGACTGAACTAGCCGGCTGTAACCTTCATTGGTGTTAATTTTGTGGGGGGTTGCGTTTGCTTTTACTATAGTGCTAAGTACTTTACTTTCGTGTGAACTTAATGTGGGGTTATATAATTATTAGTTCTTAGTGGAATTTAATTATAGTAGGAGGAATATCGTAGCTAATATGTTCTACTTTGACTTGATTAATCTGAAAAAGAAAACTTCCCGTAATACCTTAAAAAAAAAATAAAAGTAAAGGGGGGAAAAGTAACAACAACAAAGTGAAATACCTGCAACAAAAAAAACAACACAAAAAATATAGGCTGTAGTCAGCAAAGAAAAGGAACAGAAAGAAAAACGAAATCGCCACTTTGCGGCTCCCTTTACATCGCTGTTTCTACTTAGCGAAACTTAACACCCCCAAAGATAGGAAACTTTCTTTAGAGAAATATATATATATATTTTTTCTTTTTTTTATTTATATATTCATATTTTTTTTTTTTTTTTTTTACATATTTGTTACGTCCTGGTGTTCATGATCTTCCGAGAATCCCTCCGGGCCTCCGCGCACCTCTCCGGGTCACGCTTTGCGAGCTTGTCTGCTGCGCGGTTCATCCGTCGGAGGAGCCGCTGCTCCTCCCGCTGCCGCCTACGGACATCAGCTTGAACTGTTGCCATTTGTCGAGCAAGTCCTGGTCCCGTTTCCGGCTTTGCTTGAGGTCTTTTAACTCGTGCTGCAGAGGTGCGTTCCTCTCCCATTCCTCGGCTTCCCGGAGTATTTGGATTTCGACCTGCTGCACTCGATCCTCTGTCAACTCTAGGCTCCTCTCGAGCCCGGAGAGACACTCTATGGCGGAACATAGTTCCGTTAGCTCCCGCTGGATCGTACGCCTGAGTGAGGACACATAGCAAGCTGTGTTCACAATTTGGCGGTACATTCCATTTGCCTGCATGGTTGTTTCTGGTAAGGTGTCGTTGCCTTGTCGGGGTTTATATAGCGGACCCGCTCTCCCGGATTCCATGTTCCCTAGTCCAATTCCGACGTTCTGAGCTTTTCACTCTCTTGCACTTTGGACGATCCTCGGATTTCACCCAGGGGTCAAGCGATATAGAGGTCTTTGGCATGGAATATGCCAACGCTCTTTCCACCGGCATTTCCCAGCTCATATAACGCCTTGCCTTTACGCTGGAGTACAACACATCGAATTCGATTCGGGCCAAGCTTGGCATTGTATCCCTCAGCTTTGTTACTCTGCCGGTAGTTTTTTCGATAGACAACTTGTCCAACGGAAAATTCCACCGGTTTGCTGCGGGTGTTATAGGCCTTTTCAGCTCGTTCATGGGTCCTGTTTAGCCCCTGGCTCACTTTTTGTCGGATAAGATCCATTTTATCTGGTAGGCTTAGCTCTGGGTCTCCAGCCTGGATTCCACCCAGCTTCCTTAAGATTGGGTATGCAGTGCCGTGTGTCACCATTTGTGTACCAAACATGGCATAGATCGGTTTACCCTCTCCGCTGCATTCGCTTGCGGGGAGTAGAGCCCCGTTCTCACGTGTTGAATACCGTAGCGGTTCATTAGCTCGGCAAACATTTGAGACACAAATTGTTTTCCATTGTCAAAGTGTATGTATTCGGGTACTCCGTATTGATGGAAAATTCGGGTTTCGAGGAATTTGACTACCTCTGACGCCACTGCATGTCTCATAGGCTGTAGCCAGACAAATTTGGAGAAATGGTCGAGGCATACAAAAATCACCGAGTTCCCAGTTTTGGTTCTTGGATACGGCCCCATAAAGTCGATAAACAACCTTTGACCAGCCCGTTCCGTGACCCTTTGTTCTCCCATGGGTGGTCGGTTGTTTTTGTTGGTGGTCTTGCTGATCTTACAGACCTCGCACTCTTTCACTACCTTTTGCACATCTACCGCCATCCCTGGCCAGTAGTAAAACTGTCGTAACTTGGCTAGGGTTTTGTGCAAACCCCCATGCCCTGCGGTTATGGCATGATGTGCTCTCCAGACTAAATCAGACCGCAGCTCGGCGGGTACCCAAAGCTTCCATGCTCGAGTTTCATCGACGGCATCGCCCGAGCTGAACCCTATCCGCTTGTATACAAAGCCGTCCGTTGTTTGTACGTCGGGGCCTTTTAACACACTTTGGTCCACTGCCTGCACTAATTTCACGTATTCCGGTGATTGGAAAGCCGTCGAGTCCAGGTTAACCTGTATGTCTTGTTCTTCCGCTTTTGCTTTCTGTAGCTCGTCCATATGCACTCGTGAGAGAGCATCTGGTACTACGTTAAGTGCTCCTTTACGATGCTCGATGGTGAAGTCGAACGCTTGCAGCTTCAGACTCCACCGTGCTAATCTGCCGGATAAATCCTTTTGACCCATCAGCCATTTTAGACTAGCATGATCGGTGATCACTTTGAACGGCATTCCTTCTACGTAAGCGCGGAATTTGGTGATGCTGAGAAGGGCGGCATAGCATTCGAGCTCTGTTATGCTATAATTCCGCTGTGCCTTGTTCAGTTTGGCGGTGTTCGCCGCCTGAGTCGTCCGTCTGAAACAAAACTCCTCCTAATCCAGTTGTTGATGCATCGCACTGAATGGTGAAGGGCTTTTTAAAGTCAGGGGTGACAAGTACAGGTGCTGATGCCATGTTAGCTTTTAGTTCTTCAAATGCCTTAATTGCCTCTTCGGACAATTCAAATTTCTTAACGCGGTCTTTCTTCAAACAATCATGAAGAGGTGCCGCTGTTTGGGCATAGTTTTGAATAAACCTCCTGTACCAGCCAGTCATCCCCAAAAACCTCCGCATCTGTTTGGGAGAACTTGGTTGAGGAAATTCTTGGATCGACTGGATTTTTGAATCGTCAGTTCGTATGCATCCCCCACCTACTACATAGCCTAGATATCTGGCCTGGCTATAGCAAAACTTACTTTTGTCGACATTTATTGTCAGTTTTGTGCGCTGCAGGCAGTCACTGACCTGCTTCAACATATCTAGGTGTTTTTCAAAAGTAGGTGATCAAACCAGGAGGTCATCGAGATACACGAATACATTCTCGCGAAGCGACGCCGCATTGCTGCATTGCACACGCCGAATGGCATGACTGTAAACTGATATAGTGGTCTGCCGGGTACTGTAAATGCGGTTTTCTCTCTACTTTTTGTTTCCAGGGGTATTTGCCAAAAGGCGTCTTTTAAATCGATTGCGGAAATATAGTATGTTTCCTGTAAACGACTTAACAAACCTTCGATGTGTGGCAACGGGTATGCATCTTTGATTGTCCGGGAATTGACTTTGCGTGCGTCGAGGCAAAGGCGATTTTTCTGGCCTTTCTGTACTAGAGTCACTGGTGAACTCCAGCTGCTGTTACTCTCTTCGATCACACCTAGGCCAATCATGCGATCTAGCTCGGCATACACCAGCTTTTGCTTGGCTGGGGAAATCGGATAATGCCTTGGCTTGATCGGCAGGTCTTCGTTGGTTACTTCTATTATATGTTGCTCCAAGCTGGTCTTTCCTAAACCTTTATCCAGACATGATGGGTATGTCTCAATTACTCGTCTCAGCTTACTGTGTTGTCCTGGAGATAGCTGATGAGGCATGTTAGCGGTTTCGGGCTTAGGAGGGTCGTTCATATCCAAGTCTCCGGTCATTAAGTCGTACTCCGGTGGTGCTTCGATGGCTGCAAACTCGGTTCCGCCCTTACCAAGGAATGTTAGGCCAAACGTATCCCAGAAGTTAATTCCAAAATAAAAACGTTGTGTCAGACCTGGTACTATCAAAAATTCCAGGTCCTTGGTCTCTCCTTCCCATTCCACGGGTAGGGTTGTGGCTCCGACTACTCGAGTTTCGCCGCCACTAGCGGTGCGCACACATTCTTCGTTGAGCTTCCTTATGGGCCGTGTCCGGTTCCTTAGGAAGGCTTCCGCTCCTCTGCCAATACATTTCGCACTAGCGCCTGTATCCAGTAACGCTAGTATTTCTTCTCCGTCAACTTTGGTTTTGGCAAAGAAACGGTTATCGTTTTGTATGCTCACTACCGTGTCTACTACTTTCTGCTTGAGCTTGCGATATTCTGCTCGGGCATCATATAGTCTCTGCATCTTCCGTGTGTCCCGTGTCGTGTTGTCCGTATCTTCTGAGCCTTGGAAGATACTCTGTCTTGCCAGTTCATACTCCATCTCTCGTTGTTCTAGGCTCTTATGGGGAGAGATCTGTCTGGGAATGGTTGTCTCTACGGGAATGTGACTGACTTGATCCGCCCGGCTGTCCCGGTCTGGCCTGACGGACTCCGCGGAAAAGCCGCTGGGTTAGCGTTTGCATCGCCTTCGATCCTTTCACACAATCGGCAGGTGGCGGCATGGAATCTCGTAAGGCAGGGATCTTCTTTTGGATGTTTTCTATAGAAGTCCGCTGATTTGCCGCATTTATAGCAGACTAATTCGTGGAGTGGTCCTCGGCATCCCTGTCCGTTTTCTAGCCCCGATCGGGTGTCTCTTCGCTTCCGGTTAAATTCTTCCACAGTCACAGCGTCCGGAAAATCCTGTGGTGTTTGATAATCCTTGAGTTCACTGACCGGCCGGCTTCGCGCGGCCCTGCCGTTACTCCTTAACCAGCGGTCCACTCTAAGTCCTTCCTTTTTCAGATCCGCTAGCGACCTAATCGGGGATGTCAGCAACAAGCTTCCCATCTGGGCATTTAGATTGTCCTTGATAAGCTCCACAAATTTCTCTTCTTCTAGCTTGTTCTGCAATCGGAAATGCAAGTTATGCATATCAGATACATAGTCGCTAAAAGATTCGTTTTGCCCTTGTCGCCGCTCCATCAACTCCTTGATCTTCATCAAGTCACTCCCGGAGGAGGAAAAAGCGCGTTTCATTTCCCTGGTTAACGAGTAGTAGCCAAACTCGTAGTCCTCGGCTCGATCTTCCATCAGCTGCCAATACCACTTGCTGGCAACTCCTACCAACAAGCTATGGAATTCTCGGAACACTTGTCGCTGGTCTATTCCATAAAGTTCTTGCAACCGTTCGACGCGGAACAAGAAACTTTCGACCGTCATACTACGGCTGTTTCCATCAAACTTTAGATTCCATTTGTCTAGTCGGACTCCTTTCGACCAGGGACCGAAAATAATGATTATATTTATTTCTTAAAACAAAAAAATCGGCCACTTATAATAGCCCTAAAAACAAATGATTTTCACCAAAATAATTATCATTGTCCAATCTATGCATTCCCGCCATGATTTTTAAATTTATGATTTTAATCTTTTTGTTCAATGGTAATCTTTATTTTAGAGCAATATAAGAAAACTTATAGCATAATAATTATTTTTGATCAAAAAAAACATGTCTCAAAATTAATGATTATTGATGATTTTTATTTTTTTTTGCTCAAAATAAAACTCATAGGATAGCCCATTTTTTAAAAGTGGTTAAAAAAATTTGCAAAAAATCGTAGAGGTAGCTTTGATAGCCCCTTAGACGGTTGTGAAATCATATTGGCGAAAAGTCTTACAAGAGGGCCGCCAGGCTCTGATGAGTTTTATTTTGATTGGAATAAAATAAAAATCGTAGGATAGGCCATTTTTTAAAAGTGGTTAAAAAAATTTGCAAAAAATCGTGGAGGTAGCTTTGATAGCCCCTTAGACGACTGTGAAATCAGATTGGCGAAAAGTCTTACAGGAGGGCCGTGAGGCTCTGATGAGTTTTATTTTGAGCAAAAAAAATAAAAATCATCAATAATCATTATTTTTGAGACATATTTTTGTTGATCAAAAATAATTATTATGCTCTAAGTCATATTATATTACTCCAAAATAAATATTATCATTGAAGAAAAATATAAAAATTGAAATTTAATCATTACCAAGTAATTTTTATTATTTAACTTATAATGATTACGGTCCCTGCTTTCGACGCCTGGAATCCGGGACTTCGGTCGTACTCTGGGTGTCGTGGATAACTTGTGTCCGGGCCGTTATTTCGGGATTGGTGGTGTTGGGATGTGTCGGGGCGCCGGGGGTCTCGAAGCCGATGCCTCTGGCTGTTGAGAGTCTCCTGCGAAAGCGGTTCGAGAGGCGGCGTCTCTTGGTAACACAAGAAACTGTCAGATGGGTGTGCCGTAAAATTTTCTCCCCCTACAGCTCCTTCGGTTTCGTCTAACTGATCCATGTTGTCTTCAAAGGATATACTTTCTTCTTGCCCTTCCGACTCGCGGAACATACTTTTGTTGTCTCTGTCGAATGAACTGGTTCTCCGTGGCGTGGCGTCAGCACTTGCACTCCTGTGTGCCTGATTTGCTCCCCGTGTTGCCGATCGCGTGATTCTCCCCGTTGCGGGTTGGAAAAGCACTTTCTTCTTTGCCCCGTTCATTTGGGCCCAAGATTCCTTTACCTTGTCTCAAAAAAATATTTTCACTTGTGAGTTCACTTGTGTCCTTCACACTTTACACTTGCCTATCTCCCACTAAACGTTCACAGGCGCGATCAGCCACGTACGCTGACTAAGGGTTACGAATATAACTCAAAGGTAATGGGGGGTAAGTATCTCTTTGGTGAAGAATCTGTCCAATATTTAAGCCCCCACAAAAAAAACAAATATCCCTAACTAGAGGTATTAGCAGCTTCTACACAACTGGGTTCCACTGAACTAACAGCTCGTCCCCCCTTCTAGTCAGCTTTAACGTTCACAATGGGAACTAGCTACGCCTAGAAAAAAAGTCTGTCCGAAATACCCCTCCCGCCAGTCGTCGGAAATCAGGTTATTTGACCGATAATTCTCGGGCTCCACAACCTGCTGCTATCTGACCGATCATTCTCGGGATCCACAGCAGTTTTCCTATTTCTCTGGACTCGAGCCTATCAAACGACCGGACCATCTAGCCCCAGTACGCCGTGTAGCGTCGGCCAGAGAAACTAAAATACGTCCACCGCCCAAATATATCAAAGGATGCCGTAAAGACTCGAGCCTATCAAACGACCAGACTCTTGGCCTAGTACTTCGTGTAGCGTCGGCTTTACGTTTCCTGTCAGTTCCCCCACCCACCTTTTCTGTCCTGCATCGACAATCTCACAATAGATCCGCACCGCAATGGCTAAATGCGTTACCGTAACGTCTGCGCTCCTGCTCTTTCTGGACTCGAGCTTATCAAACGACCGGGCTTCGCCTGCACGTCGTGCAGCGTCGGCGAAAGAGCACATCTAAATTGTATTTACGTTAATTTCAAAAAAAAGGAAAGGTCAGTCGGCACATAAATATATAGTATTATAAAAGGAAACCTCCTATTTGCTTTAAAGAATTTTTCTTAGTAACTTAACCCATAATAAAACAAAGGATATCTATGATTTTAAAAAGGATACAATGTATAAAGTCACCCCCTATTCTGAGACAAGTTCCTGACTGATCAAATCTGACTGTCGCAGAAGTTGCGGACTTTAAATTTACAATAAATAATTAAAATTTTAGTTAGTATTGTTATTAAACTACTTAACTCCCTTGTTCTAGACATAGTCAAGTCATTTCTGGCATTTAAAGTTGGAAGCTATGCCATCCCTAGGTACGCTAATCCAAATAGTATAGGTATTTAGAAGCTTGATCCTAATTCCTTAAAGAACATGAAGGCCCCACGTTGGGCGCCAATTCTGTTACGTGGGCATATTAGTGCCCTAGTCCTGAAAGGACTTGGACCGAAGGATAGACATCCGATGTTCAGGCACCAATTTTGCCGGAATAAGCTCGCCGGATGGGGTGGGTTCTTGGTAAGCCTTTCTCCTCTCCAACATAACGAGAATAAATATTAAAGATGCCTGAAAAATAGTAAGAGTCGTAAAGTCCGTCGGTCATCAGTCTACATTGCCCCACAAGCTAAGCTTTTGCTTGATCGTAACACGATCGGGCAATGTTTCGGATACATCCCCTCCCCTTCACACAATCGTGCGCCAAATGGATCGTCGCGGGCCGCGCAATACGATCCCCTATTGTCAAGGCTGTTCGTCAAAAGTTATGTCATTATTCTTTACATACTCCACTTATCGCGACAGAAAACCCCCCCTTTGAAAACTTAGCACAGCATGATTTAAGTTCGTTTCCACATTACAAATCTATTGAATAAAATATTGGCTAGTGCCATTTGGAGCACCGATCGGTTTACCCTCTCTGCTGCATTCGCTTGCGGGGAATAGAGCCCCGTTCTCACGTGTCGAATACCGTAGCGGTTCATTAGCTCGGCAAACATTTGAGACACAAATTGTTTTCCATTGTCAGAGTGTATGTATTCGGGTACTCCGTACTGATGGAAAATTCGGGTCTCGAGGAATTTGACCACTTCTGATGCCACGGCATGTCTCATAGGCTGCAGCCAGACAAATTTGGAGAAGTGATCGAGGCATACAAATATCACCGAGTTCCCAGTTTTGGTTCTCGGATACGGCCCCATAAAGTCGATAAACAACCTTTGACCAGCCCGTTCCTTGACCGTTTGTTCTCCCATGGGTGGTCGGATATTTTTATTGGTGGTCTTGCTGATCTTACAGACTTTGCACTCTTTCACTACCTTTTGCACATCTACTGCCATCCCTGGCCAGTAGTAAAACTGTCTCAGTTTGGCTAGGGATTTGTGCAAACCCCCATGCCCTGCGGTCATGGCATGATGTGCTCTCCAGACTAATTCAGATCGCAGCTCGGCAGGTACCCAGAGCTTCCATGCTCTGGTTTCATCGACGGCATCCCCCGGGCTGAACCCTATCCGCTTGTATACAAAGCCGTCCGTTGTTTGTACGTCTGGGATTTTCCCCTCATTCTGGTTTACTGCGTGCACCAATTTTACATATTCCGGGGATTGGACGCTGGTGAGTCTAAGTCTATCTGGACATCCTGTTCCTCTCTTTCTGTAGCTCGTCCATATACACTCGTGAGAGGGCATCGGGTACGACGTTAAGTGCTCCTTTACGATGTTCGATGGTAAAGTCGAACGCTTGCAGCTTCAGACTCCATCGTGCTAATCTGCCGGATAAATCCTTTTGACTCATCAGCCATTTTAGACTAGCATGATCGGTGATCACTTTGAACGGCATGCCTTCTACGTAAGCGCGGAATTTGGTGATGCTAAGAAGGGCGGCATAGCATTCGAGCTCTGTTATGCTATAATTCCGCTGTGCCTTGTTCAGTTTGGCGGTGTTCGCCGCCTGAGTCGTCCGTCTGAAACAAAACTCCTCCTAATCCAGTTGTTGATGCATCGCACTGAATGGTGAAGGGCTTTTTAAAGTCAGGGGTGACAAGTACAGGTGCTGATGCCATGTTAGCTTTTAGTTCTTCAAATGCCTTAATTGCCTCTTCGGACAATTCAAATTTCTTAACGCGGTCTTTCTTTAAACAATCATGAAGAGGTGCCGCTGTTTGAGCATAGTTTTGAATAAACCTCCTGTACCAGCCAGTCATCCCCAAAAACCTCCGCATCTGTTTGGGAGAGCTTGGTTGAGGAAATTCTTGGATCGACTGGATTTTTGAATCGTCAGTTCGTATGCATCCCCCTCCTACTACATAGCCTAGATATCTGGCCTGGCTATAGCAAAACTAACTTTTGTCGACATTTATTGTCAGTTTTGCGCGCTGCAGGCAGTCACTGACCTGCCTCAACATATCTAGGTGTTTTTCAAAAGTAGGTGAACAAACCAGTAGGTCATCGAGGTACACGAATACATTCTCGCGAAGCGACGCCGGTATTACTTTATCCATTAGTCGGCACATTCTTTGTGCTGCATTGCACAGGCCGAACGGCATGACTGTAAACTGATATAGTGGTCTGCCGGGTACTGTAAATGCGGTTTTCTCTCTACTTTTTGTTTCCAGAGGTATTTGCCAAAAAGCGTATTTTAAATCGATTGCGGAAATATAGTATGTTTCCTGTAAACGACTTAACAGACCTTCGATGTGTGGCAACGGGAATGCATCTTTGATTGTCCGGGAATTGACTTTGCGTGCGTCGAGTCAAAGGCGATTTTTCTGTCCTTTTTGTACTAGAGTCACTGGTGAACTCCAGCTGCTGTCGCTCTCTTTGATCACATCTAGGCCAATCATGCGATCTAGCTCGGCATACACCAGCTTTTGCTTGGCTGGGGAAATCGGATAATGCCGCTGCTTGATCGGCAGGTCTTCGTCGGTTACTTCTATTATATGTTGCTCCAAGCTGGTCTTTCCTAAACCTTTAGGAAATATCAATACACGCAGCTCAAGTCACCAATTCCTTCTTTACAGACCGAAAAATTCCTGTATTGGACTGGCCCGCCTTAAGTCCGGACCTGAATCCGATTAAGAACCTCTGGTTCTCACTGTCCCTAGACAGTTTGAGACAGCAAGGGAATTAAAAAAGGCAATAGACCAAAAATGTGCCAATACTGATCCATCCCACCTTAAATCCTTGTTGGATTCTATGCCATCCCGACTTAATTTCGTTATAATTAAAAATGACAACAGTATTGACTATTAATATCTAATAAATATTATCATTTATATAATCAAAAAAATAAATATGTATGCTTATTTACATAAGTACGAAGAACATTTTTGACTTACGTTCCTTATTGGATAAATTTGAAAGTTGTTACCACTTTATGTTTTTATTTCGTAAGCTTTATCTGCTAACAAAACTGCATACCCAAAATTTCGATATCAGCCCTTATTATTTGTATGATGTAGTAGTCGTTTTTGTTTGTGAATAATTTTTAAACGCGACTTTTTACAATATCGAGAGGAATCTAAAGGGCTTAAAGATTAAAGTTATAAAGGAAATCGCCGTTTATTGAAAAATAAACCAAACTAAAGTCAAAAAAAAAGTCTTAACAGTCAAACAGAGTTTTAAAAACAAATTTTAAAAGTCCCCCAAAATCCTCTTTTGGGTATAACTTTTGAACGGAGTATCGCGTATTTTTACTATGAATAGAACTTGGTCAACACAAGAGCCCACCGGTGCCATTTACTAAACTTTTATACACTTTTACTTATACACTTCCACCGCTTTTTTTTCCAAACCAATTGGTTTTCTCTCTCCTGATGCGTTTTGTCACTACGTGGACTGCTATCCAAATACTCTTCAAAAATTCTTCAAGCTTTTTAACGTTAAATGTTCTTTTATCGTTTTGTTGGTTGCTTATCTCCATATCCCTACCCAAAAAAGTTAACATGAAATTATGATCAATTTGGTGAAACATCTCAATTCGATATGTTCGACATGTAAGCAACATGTTCTAAGTATGCATTTTTCCCTCCCAATCATGTAACTGTGAGCTCTTTCTCGCTCGTATTGAAGTAATTTGTTATTTTAGCTTCCACTCGAGTAATTTGAGTCGCTATACTGCTTTATCCTCTCTTTTTCGAAATGAGAGAATTTCCGACAGCGCGAAATCGAAAAAATTATATTTTTTAGTGTCAGTTTTACCAAGCAATAATATTAATAAAGTCAGCTGCCTTAAAAACATAATTGAAAAGACAAACAAGAGACAGATAAGTATCGTTTTTGGGTCGAAGAATGGCATAATTTTTAATGGTGAAAAGAAGTTTAATCTAGATGTATGAGCCAGGATCGGCGATCCTGTTTCAAGTGAGGGTTTGGCGGTGGCATCGTGATGGTATGGGCTGCGTTATGCTATAGTGGAAAGTCGCCTATGTATGTCGGTCTTCTGGAAAGTGAGTTAATAGAGTTTGGAGGTAATTTGTGTAAAAAACAAGAAAGGAAGTTATCTTCGGCCATTCGAAGCTAATATGCTCTTGCAGGTTTGCCTATTTAAAATGTTGATTTTAAATTGTCAAAAATCAAAACGCCTATTTCCTATAAAGTTTTTTTTTCTATTATTATACCCTTGCAAGAAGTTTATAACGCAGTGAAGGAGGCGTTTTCGACCACATAAAGTATATATATTCTTGATCAGCACCAATAGCCGAGACCATCTCCGTCCATGTCCGTCCATGTCCGTCTGTCCGTCTGTCCGTTTCTATGCGAACTAGTCTTTCAGTTTAAAAGCTATCGCGATGAAACTTTCCCAAAAGTCTTCTTTCTATTGCAGGTAGTACATATGTCAAAGGGAGCAAATAGGAATAATCAAACAAATATAAGAAAATTCATTGTAACTTTGTAGGAAGTAAGCGTTTTGATTTTTGACAACTTAAAAATAAAATTTTAATTAGTCACGCTGAATCTGGAACCCCTGGAACTGCATCAATAGAGTAAGCAATAAAATATAGGTATTAACTTTATCTGCAAGGGTATATAAGCTGCGGCTGCTCGAAGCTAGCTTCCAAAGGATTGCATTTTATGTTGGCCTCACCAATAACATCAGTTTTTTTGGATGGCCATTTCTTTTTTTGATAATGCTGTGCATCTGATCGGCTGTCCCAAAGGCAAAGAAAGCAACAATATTTTGTATACCCGCCTTGCATCCCACACAGCATCGCAACCAATTTAAGATCTGCGCATATTTTCCACTCAAAATGATCGTATTGGATATATTTAAGAAGTTTAGCCATTGTTTCAATCGTTTCTTTGGTGCTAACTGCGTGTGCAATTGGAATAGATGGTTTCAAATTTCCATTGAGCAACAAAACTGCTGTTAAACTTGCTTTGCTACCATCGATAAAGAGTCTCCACTCATTCGGATTGTAAACTTCTTGTAGCTGATGAAACATTGCAGTTATGTTATTGCAGTAGCTAATCTGATCTTCTTTGGCGAAATACTTAGAGTAACCTTCATGAAGGTTTCTGTAAAGAGTGGTTTTCACTCCTGGTTTCAAAAATCCGTGCTGCTTCATTCGAGATGCAAGCAACTCTGACTTCTCTTTTATCAGCTCTAAATCTCGAATCCAATCATTTAATTTTTCTTGAGAAAGTAGGATAACTTCTACTTCACCCGGACTGGAGTCATCGGACATAAAAGAGCTATCCGAAGAAGTGTAATTATCTATTTTATCGGGACATACTGGATATGGGACATTAGCGGAATGAATTTTGGGAAGTGTCACTGAGCGCACTTTCGCGTATTTCCATTTTGCGTTCTTTCCGATGCCTAAGCGTCTGTTACATGACAAGATGGTTTTCTCCACATCATTGGCGTGTCAAACTTCATGTAGCATCTATGTCAAGAAAACAATAATGGACCTTTCAAAAAAGCATCGTAAACAAAAACATACCGTTTTCCTTCGCTCCATTTAAGTAATGTCAAGCGGCAATATTCGCAAATTATCCTGGGTGTCAAAGCCTCTTCTAGATTTGCTTTAATGCGAAAGTAGAGGAAATATCGATCTTTTACCTCACTGTCAAAGGGTCGAAATGTATTGCTCATAAAAAATTTACCACATACATTGCAAAAAGTGTCTGGACCATTTAAGCAATTGTATTCCTTAATTTTATTCATTATCAGACACAATCCTCTTATTTTATTTTCGTTTTTTAATACTGCAGTACTTTTTAAAAAAAGCATGATTTTTTTGGATATTACTTATTAAAAATACTCACAGTCATAACGCAAGCAACGGATTCATTTCGAGTTTTTTTTTAATATACATACAGCCGACTTACAGTGGACCAAAAATCACATTTTTCATCTTTGTCGAGCTTCTGCGCTTACTTATCCATTACTTATCCAATCATATTGATTTGTATGGCAAAGTTAAGCTCTGATCTATTGACTTTGAAATTAAACAAAAACTGGCCCAATTGTGTGGATAAGTGCAATATTGAAAGAAATTCGAAAAAAGTCCGATATTTAACATTTTGAACTTTAAAAAATCTTTAAATAAAAACTGTGCCATCGAAAAAAAAGTAATGTTAATTTCGTGATTTGGGGTTCCAACACTAACAGAATTTGCCATCAATTGCTTTGGAGCAGTTTGGCTGTAAAATAGTGGATCACGGTGTCATGCGACCCGTGCCGATGATCAACCTGCCTGGGGGACCTTTAAAACTAGCCCAGTCGCAAACGGAGCATCCGGATATCTGGCGCCCTCCGGATTAGCCAGCCTTACCTCTCGGATAGCGGATCTCTGCGAGAGGTGGACCACCCTTTCTCCGCCACTCGTGGGATCAAATATGAACCAAGAAAAAAAAAATAATCACAAAAAGAAGACCGGAACTCTCATAAATCCGGAGAGTACCGAGGGTCCTAACTCAACGGGCAAGACAGAGGTTACTAAACCTAAAGTCAACCCAACGATATTTACTGCTACTGGAGGAATGACAGAGCTCACTGGAGCTTAGGTCTACTCCACCCCGGAAAAACAGCAGCAAACTGGGCAAAATCGCCCCTAGTCAGAGGCAAGGTGGTGACAGAATCCAACACTCCTGTCACCTCGAGCGACCAGCAAGGTGCTACTATAAGCGCAGCTTGAGCTCAGCCGGGTGCAGGGGTGAAGGGAAGGTCTTTCGCAAGCAAGGCCAAGATGGACAGGTACGAGGAGAGGAAATCCGCTGCGGCCATCCTTAAAAGACACGCGAGAAGCAGCATCACCACCCCCTTAGCGAAGTGGCTTAAGAAATTGGATTGGGCTAAATCGGTGTTGCCCAATTTCGTACTGGAGAGAACAAAGGAGGACCCTAAAAGTCCCAAACGGCAACGCTCCCAGGAAAGTGCGGCTCAAAATGCCGCATCAGGGTGTATAAGTCGGTCACCAAACATAAGGACGAGCCTGGTGTCGAAGACGTGCTGCCCACCGAGATGGAGGAGCCAATCAAAGAGGACGAGGAATGCGAGTCGGTGATATCCGGGCATCCTTTCTCCAGGGCTTCAGTAAGCTGGGTCCCGTACCTGCATTTTAGCTAAAAGGCACCTTAGTGCATTTATGCTTTATAATTACAGCGATGCCGACACTACATCGATAAGTCTGGAGCTCAAAGACAGGTCGCTATGCGTAGCGTCAGCATACTTAGCGTATGACAATATGGACGCGATACTGGCCTGCTGATCGGAAGCGACGCAAATGCCCACCACGAGATGTGGGGCAGCACCAACACTAATGAGAGGGGTGAGTTACTTTTTGAATACCTTCTCTCCACTAACCTACTTATCGGCAATAGTGGAAACGACCCCACTTTTGTAATCATAGACCTAACCCTTATTTTAAACTTCAAGTGTGACCAGCTTATAGGGTTTTTTTTTTTTATATTCCTTTATTTGGTCTGACTTACGAGTAATTAAAAAAAAGGTGTAAGTTGAATTGGATAGGAAGCTCGGTCGCGCGGGACTGCCGCAAAGCATTGCTTCGCGCGACTTCAGCCGCCTACTCCATCTGCCCGTTCCTCCTTCTCTCCAGACGTCTTAACGTCTTCATGATGTTGGCAGCGAATTCTGCCGTTGCGTTAGTTCCCGGTTAGGTTCAGGTCCTCCAGCGCTGCAGCAAAGGCTGGGACACTGAGGGTGTCCTGGCGGTAGGCCTTCCTTGCTAGGGGAGGCGTCGACCTGGGCGCGGATCCCTCTCTGATTGAGACCAGGATGGCTTCGTGGTCGCTTCCCGTGTCGATGTCGCTGATCCTCCAGCGTGCCTGGCGCGCGAGGGAGCTGCTAGCGTACGTGAGGTCGATTATCGATCCCGCTCCGGCTCGGTTAAATGTTTGCTGTGTACCCTCGTTCAGCAAAGTTATGTCGAGCGCGGCAAAGGCCTCCAGTACCACGCGTCCTCTGGCGTTTGTCATTTGTGAGCCCCAATCCTGGGCCCAGGCGTTGAAGGCGCCGCCGACCACTACGTTCCTGCGACCTCGAATGTCGCTGCTAAGCACGTCCATGGTTTTTGTAAATTTGGCGAGGGTTAGGCTTGGGGCCAGGTAGCAGCTGTATACCCAGACCCCGTCTATCAGCCCACGCACGAAGCCTTTTGCAGCCCAGACTTCGCTGAGTCGGGTTGCTTCCAAGCCGCACAACCAGATAGCAGCTTTGCCTGTGCGGTCTACGATCCACTCCCTGCTGGTTCCTGTCCTGTAAGGCTCGCTTAGAATCGCCACCTCTGTCCCTACTTCGCGCACGGTCTGCGTCAGCAAGTCCTGCGCCGTCCTGCAGTGATTCAGGTTGAGTTGAATCAGTTGCATGACGCTTTTGAGGGGGCTGCACCACTGGTCCTCGACGGATAATTCTTTGTTCCAGCCTGGTGACTCATGTCCTTCCTACCGCAGACGAAACACGCCGACTTGTTGGAGCACTGGGCAGCCTTGTGGTCCTGATCTCCGCATTTGAAGCAGCAACCGCTTCGGTCAATTCGGCTTACGCATTTGCTAGCGATGTGCCCAGTCTCCAGACATCTGTAGCACCGCGGGAGGCCTCCCCGCTCTTTGATCCTGCAAATAGTCCAGCCGATTGTGGTGAGTGGTAAGCTGATTACAGCAATCTGAGGCTCCGAGTATCCAGGGCGAATGCTCCGAACTTTGACCTTGCCCTCGTCGAAGTCGTATTGCTTTGCCAGATCCGCGGCAATATCCGACTTTTTGGTCAAGGCGTCCAGGTCTCGGATTTCGAGGACCACCACTTTTGACTCCTCGGACGATGATCGTACTTCCGCCTCTCCCCCGAGCACCTGCGCAATGCTATCCTTCATGGACTCGGCGCTCGTGGTGCTTTCTTTGGCCTCCTCCAGCAGCAGGTTTCCGTTGTTTGTACGGCGTACCTTGCTGACGCAGCTCCCCAGGCCTGAGAGCTTGTCGTCGTCCCTTCTGGTGACCATGGCGAGAATCTCGCTGTACGATTTCCCATTCGCTGTGACGATAACCGCATCCGGACGGCTTCTGTCTTGCGCTCGTGACGGTCCTCCAGGGATTTGCCGCTCTTTCCGGGCCCTCCCTGGGCGCTCCGTTGCTCGTCGACGGCGCCTCCAGCAATGGTTGCTGGGTGCGAGTCTGCTGCTGCTCTTGCGGGCCTCTTCTGGCGGGATTTTTCCCCTTCTTCGCATTCGCGAGCGGTGCTAGGTTCCGTCCAGCACGCGAGTCTCCGTTGGCTGGTGCGGGCTTCGGCTCCTCGGGATCTGTTTGGGTACCGATGGCCTTGTTCCAGACCTTCTGGGTTTGCTGCTCCTTGTCGGCTTTATTTTGCCCGTCCTCGATGCCTTGCAGGCATTTCCGGCAGACTGCCACTCCCTCCGGGTCCTGCTCCTTCTCCCCGCTGGTAGCGTTTAGTCCCTCTGAGATGGTCGTCTGGAGATCCTTCAGTTTCGCCAGTTTCGACTTCATGGCCACCGTTATGTGGCGGACCTGTTTTTCGTTCACATCGCTGAGGAGTTCATCCAGGATCTTGCCCAGTTCGTTTTCCGTTGCGCGCTGCTTGGACTCGTGTTATCCCCCGACCTTTTCGGCGTTTGGGTATCCGTGTCCTTGTCCGGATGGGCTGCCGCCCCCGCTAAAAGGATCGGGGATCTCGGAATCCTACTGCTTTTCCTGAAGGCCGAGGGGCCTACAGACTCCTCATCTCTGTTTCCTTGGCTTGGTGCATTACCTGCCGTGGCGGCCAAGTCAGCCACCGCCACTTCAGGGGTTTTGGGAATGTTTTTTAGGGCCAGAATCCAGAATCCTTGCCCTTGCCGCGGGTTCCCCCGCGGGTGGATTTCCACTTGAGTGGCTGCCACCTGGTGTAATGCTGTTTTGCGAAGACATTCCTTTTTGGGTTGCATTATGACCCATTCTGGGCTGCATTTTATACCTTCTGCCAGGTTTGATGACTGCCGGCCACTGTGGCACAGACGCAGACCACGTAGCCGCCCAGTGTAGGACAGACGCTTCGTGGGTTTTTCGGATTGAGGACTCCAACGGTGGTCGCGGATTTCCCCCCGACTTCTCCGAAGGAGGCTATACCGCCTCTGCTCGGTCGCCACAGCCCCGTTTTTCGGTGTGCCGCGTTAGCGGAGGGGTTGGCAGTTGGTCTGCTCCATGACCTTTAGCACCTAAACGTCCTCTACCGTGGGAGAATGTTTACACATGTCTAAACCCGGACTCCTTGCCAGAGAGTTCGAGCAGCCGCCCTCAACTGTGTGCAACACTCGGTCGCCTACCGACATGTGCAACCCATAGCCGGTATCAATTGTCCGTTAGTGGCTACGCCCAGAAGTATGCAATATCATTGCTTCACCGGGGGCCGCACCAACACGACCTCTACCTTTGGGGTCACGATCCGTCATGGCAGGGAGCTTTCGTAAGCTTGCCGTGCGATCAGCTGAGTCCGTTGGCGTTGTACAGCACTACCCATGCCAGCTGGGCATGGTGCGGCACAAAGCGTGGGAAGCTGGAGTGGAAGTGCAACAACAATATTTACCCGCCATCCGAAAAGCACTCAAGAGAGGGTTTCTTGGTGCCGCTGGATTTCCGAGGAATCTTGATATCGGCCTGGGTACCTACTGGAGTTCTCGAAAGGTCTTGCCTTCATGCGCGGAGACAGGTGAGTCCCTGGGCGGCCCGCTTGAAGCCATCCGCTGCCGTGGCGCTGCCTGAGGGCGCTGCTGGCAGACTTTTCCGGCGGAGCGCCGCTTTACGCACCTTCACTCACTGCACTCACCTGTGCTTATAGGGTGGACACAAAACTATGTGCGCCCAACCCTGACCCAAACCCCCGTAGAACCAACTGGCCAGCCTTTAAAAAGAGACTGGCTTAAGCCCTTCCAGCTCCTCCAAAGCAGATTCAGAGGAACATCTCATTTATCTCAGGACAGCCTTCACTAAAACCTGTAACAGTGCATACAAAGCATCCTGTCCAATCAGCAAGCCGAGAGGCAAATGGGAACCACCTTGGTGTATCAAGAAATACAAGCTGAGGGTGCAATGTATGAAACTCTTCAACAGAGCAAAAAGACTAAGTTGTAAACAAAACTAATCAGAATAGAAACACAGTCTAGCTCAATTCAAAAATCTCATTAGGCAGGCAAAAAGAAAGGATTGGAGAAAATTCTGTTCGGGAATTAAATCATTTTCGGAAGCTGCAAGATTACGAAAGGTACTCTCAAAGTCATCCTCGAATCTGGGCTATCGTAAGAGACAGGGGGACTCGTGGACTTCTTCTAGCGAGGAAACAGAAATGCTATACTGGATACGCTTTTTCCAGGAAACACCTTAGGTCCCCAAACAAGCGACCCACAACCATGCCACCCGGTTAAAGCACTGGATAACATTATGACTGAATCCAACATTAAATGGGCTATAAATAGCTCACTACAAATCTCCAGGTCCCGATGGGATATTCCCGGCACAGTTGCAGCAAGGTGAAGATCTTGCTGACTCTTAGCTAAAAGCCATCTTCACGAACATTACGGTGTTAGGCCAAATTTCCGATTCTGTCCTCCTTCCTTCTAAAAACCTTGGAAAGATTGATAGGACTACACCTGAGAACATCAATCAATCCCTCTCTGCTATCTGAATCTCAGCACGCATACCGTAAAGGCAAATCGATAGAAACAGCACTTCACTCTGTCATATTCAGTATAGAAAAGTCCCTGCAAAACACGCCTTCTTGGCGGAACCTAGCAGTAAACACGCTGCTACGCGACATAGAAGATGGTGGGTGCAAAATTGTTGCTTATGCAGACAATGTGGTTGTTATGTTGCGAGGAAAATCTTCTTTTATTTTATTTTGATCTAAATAGAAATCACTTTGTCATTTAAAGTAGGTTAGTCATAACAAGTAATATTTCCATATTGTTCAGATAAAGTAAATATCTGTAGTTTAATGCTCACTCTATTGGTGCAGTTCCAGGAATTCCAGATTCTGAGAGCCTATTTAAAATTTTGTTTTTAAGTTGCAAAAATCAAAACGCCTACTTCCAACAAAGTTACAATGAATTTTCTTATATTTGTTTGATTATTCCTATGGGAGCCTTAAGATATAGTGGTTTGATCCGTCTCGCTCCGACATATGTAATACCTGCAAATACGATTTTAAATAAAAGGAAAAAAAACTAACACCTAGGCTACATATCGATTTAGTTCTGGGTGGAATAGTTTATACTTTCTTGTTTCAGTAACACATAAATGACATAAAAGTCTACTGTTGATAGAAAATGGGATACGCACATACCTTTTGTAAACTTAAGAAAATCCATACTTTTCTTCTCTTTATATGTGCTTCGTGCTTAAACCTACAATCACACATTTAAGTCTTTGTACAATTCCACTTAGAACGGCTGCAATCGCACTTTGAGTAATATTTTTAAGCGAAATAATATCGCTCACAAAATAATCATTATTTGTGAGAGATATTTTTTTCGCTTACATGTAATGATTATTCCGGATAAACATTTATAAAACTCAAAAATTTTAAAAAATTTATTTCTTAGCAGTACATAATAAAACTTAAGAAAAATGATTATTTCGGAGTTTTTTGAATATCGCTTATAATGTTCTCTGTTATTTTTTAGGTTTATTTTTTTTTATCAAAAATAATTATTATGCTATAAGGGTTATTATATTGCTCTAAAATAAAAATTTCCATTAAACAAAAATCTCAATTTTAAAATCATGGCGGGAACGCATAGTTTTGACAACGATAATTATTTTGGTGAAAATCATTTGTTTTTAGGGCTATTATAAGAGGCCGATTTTTTTGTTTAAAGAAATAAAAAAAATCAATATTATCGGTCCCTGGTTTTTATACCCGTTACTCGTAGAGTAAAAGTCGTTATATAGCGGTATAAAAAAGGCGTAAGTACTAGCGTTCTGTCTTGTTATACCCGTTACTCGTAGAGTAAAAGGGTATATTGTATTCGTGCAAAAGTATGTAACAGGGAGAAGGAAGCTTTTCCGACCCTATAAAGTATATATATTCTTGATCAGGATCACTAGCCGAGTCGAACTAGCCATGTCCGTCTGTCCGTCCGTATGAACGCTCAGATCTCGGAAACTATAAAAGCTAGAGGATTGGCATTTTGCATGTATATTCTTGGAGTTCCCACGCAGCGCAAGTTTATTTCAAAAAGGTGCCACGCCCCCTCTAACGCCCTCAATCGCCCTACACCATTTTTAAAATGGTGTCTGGCGCCCACACCTTTAAATATTTTGGAAAAGTAAAAATGCAGTTTTATTGTGATTATTAATATCTATAGAATTGTAGAAGAAATTTTTCAAGTCGGACAATCCATTAAAAAGTTATGAGCAAAAAATGAAACAGCCACTTGATGGCGCTAGTAGCTTTGACGCGTGCATATATTAATCTCTCTCCCACTCCCTTTAGCTGAGTAACGGGTATCTAATAGTCGAAGTACTCGACTATAGCGTTCTCTCTTGTTTTAACTTAAGGTTATCTATTTTCTAATTTGTTTCATTGATTAACTTTTTATAGGGGGGAGGTCTTGAGTTGGAGTTGGTACGGTCTGCAAGTTGAAACACCCGACTTTTCCAAAACTTTTAAGAAGATCATTAAAAGACAGGCTCTAGCCAGATTTCTGCTATGGGAGTCGAGTACCAGTTTACAGAAAAAAGTTATTATTCCTCTTTATTCAAAATTCTATATAAAATTAATACGTGCTTAAATTAAATTGGTAAGAAGTTTAAAACATTAGTAATCAAACTCTTAACATAGTTGCTTAATTTTATCCCGAAACTACACATTTTACGTAAGTTGAATCACTTGGAGCATATTATTGCATGCAAAAACTCCTCAGCCCGACACAAGTCGCTTTCTGTCCAGTAAAATTCTAAGAAATTGGGGGATCATTGAAAGAGCTTGTTTATAAATAAAGTGGAATGTACTAATTGTTTTATAGGTTTTGAGGTATAAGCTGTTTTACAAAAGGTTTTACGCGGGTTGCACTTAGCGAGTGGTTGCGGGTACAATTCAACTATTCGACTGCCAAAAAAAAGTGCAGAGAAGATAATGCAGAAAAACGCATGATATTCCAATACTAATGCAGATCGACTGCAGTTTCGGCTATGCGTGTGAGCTTAAAGCTTTTATGTAAAATGCAAAACAATGATGTGCATTTAACTTGGTGCGATTATTAAACTGTTGTTTTCAATGATGAGCATTTAACTAGGTGCGATTAGAAAACAATAAAAAATGACCGATCGATTTATTAACACACCGGGCCCCCTGATCGACGGTTCAGTTCAAAGGAGCACAGCAATTATCGTAATGGGGCCCTTGTAGATTCCTCTTTGAAGAACTCCTTTTGAACATGGGTGAATACCCTAGACCGGGCATATTGTAGCTTCCACGCCTACAGAAACGGCGAAAGTTAATTCATCCCAATAAGACGATGAACGAAACGAAACCAGTAGCTTAGTACCCTTAACAAACGAGACCATAAAGAGGTTTTGTTGATCATACAGGTTAGTGAATTTCAGCCGTCGGAAATTAGTAGGTTAACTTTAGGATCGCCTTCTACCTCCAAGGATGCCTCTTCTGCTGTCGACAGAACAAACTTTGCCTAAACGGATGGCCAAGTTGAGCGTAACTGAGATAGCCAAGCTGGTCCATTCCACCAGATTGAATGGTCCAAGAGGTCCTTTGGAACTATTCCTCGGTATGCACAGTCTGCAGGGTTATCACCACTTCAAATATGTTGCCAGCAGCTACGTCGGCACGTCTCTAAGATATCTGCAGTACGGATGCAAACATAAGTGTTCCAGGTTTGGGGAGGAGATGATAGCCAATACAGGACTATTTCATAGTCTGACCAACAATTGATTCTGGAAATAGGAACAGTAAATGATTGCTTGACCAGGGAAATCAACTTAGAGAGCAAATGGGCTGCGTTTAGCTCAAGTCCCGGAACGGAGACAGACTTAATAGGAGCCACGCGAGTTTTTGCCATTATCAAATTAACAGCAAATGCATTGTTAACTTCGACGCGCCTATAGATGTCGGCAGCATATGCCTGGGACGATGCATCAGCAAATCCGTGCAGTTTCATTGTTTGAAGCGGTGCTGATATGTAGCGAGGGAGTCGACAAGTTTCCAATAATTGCATTTGAGATACAAACAGTTGCAACCGTGTACATAATTGGGGAGGTAGTACCTCATTACAATCGACAGAACTCAGCCAGCTATCTTGAAGAGAATCTTTAGAAACACAGTTGTGGGTGTAAGCAAACTCAGCAGATCGTAGATCTTCGCTAGTTCCAAAAGCAGAATGCGTTTGGTAATACCGGGGATTTCTAGCTTGAAGAAAATACAGTCAAATTGTGGATCCCAACACAATCCCAGCACTTTAACAAATCGAAACGAACTGTCCTTCTCTAAAGCTTCAAGCGGAGACTCACAAATCTCCTTGGGCAACGACTTCAATAGGGCGTAACAGTTTGAGATCAACTTTTGAAAGTTTTATTGAGCTTTGCTCAGAAGAGAAATTAACTCATCTTTAAGGGCAATAAGATCCTGAATTTGGTCGCATCCAGTGGGAATATCATCAACGTACGCGTCTCGTTAGCGAGCTGCTGAAGAACTCGAACGGCGAGGAATGGCGATGAAGCTAAACCATACGTTACGGTCAGCAGTCGACAGTGATCCATACTCCAAATAAATCCCTTTGAATAGGTGGTATATGCTGTCGTGAGTTAAGCGAATGACCCTTTGAGTCCCTTGGTGGTGGTGCTATCCGGTGGTGTCCCAAATAGTTACAGCATCCTGGATCCTCAGACGCTTCAGCAACAGGCATCAATTCCATTTGTCCTCTTTCCTCCATGAACTTAACATACTCTTGTTTAATTACGGGGAATTTTCGAAATTTCCATTCTAGGGCGGCAAAGCGGCTTAAATCTTTTGGCAACGTAGAGCCAAGAAGCATGATGGGTTCCTTGAATTGGTACTGGACAATGTATACATCATCTTTTCGGCAAGCATTCGTTGTTAGAAAATACTTTTCTGCAGGATCACTGGCGTCAATCGTCGCTTTGGTCGGATGCACCTGCACCATGTCCATGAAGGAGCGAACTAAGGAATCCAAATCTTCGTAAGCGTGGTGGATGCTTCGCTATAGTCATTTTAGCTGCCTGTAATAACCAAACCAAAATTAGTATGTAGTGCGATAGGGTATTCAATACCAAACTCTCGGCGATGTCCAGTATAAATATTCCACAGTTGATGAGCGCCTAAAATAACGTCGATTTTTCTCGGTGATCCAAACGTCGGGTCAGCTAACGGTAAGCTGCGAATCATGTTCCAGATGGGAGCGCTAGATTTGACCTGCTGAGTTGGAATCAAGGAAGTCAGACAACTCATAATCAGGCCGTAGACCTCCAATGATGCAGTCGTGGCTCTTGAAAGCAAAGTGAAGCAAGCACCTAATCCAACAACTAAGATGCGAGCATGCGTGCGTGGAATTCCGATCATTTGGATAAACGACTCAGCTACCATGGTTATTGTTGATCCAGTATCGAGCAATAATCTACTTGAGGACTTGTTGCCACATGTGTCAATTACATTGGCAAGAATAGTTGGCCGTAGGGCTTCACAGTATGATGGCTGACAGCAGCAGTATTCAAATCAGCATCATGATCAATCGAAAGAACTATATTAACCTCAGCCGCAGACATATGGGCGGAAGTTAAAGGGAATCGATTTATTTATTTGTTTATTGTATCCTAGCGTTACAAGTTTTTAAAACTTATGAATTAGTACGCTAGTTACTATAGATAATTTATAGCTGACAATATTTCTTAAAAATCTTAGATCTCTAAAATCTATCCATTGCTCTAACTTCAGATTGTAAAAAGACTCTGCCAGGGTGGATATGTGATCTGCTCTTCTTTAATTAAATACGTATCTGGTTATAAAGTTTAACACTACTTTTAATTTTTGAAAGTCCCGAGTATCGCAATAGCCAAAGATTTCAACACAATAAAATATTGAGATCTTAAGGCTTACTGGCAGAAAGTGTTGGGATACTGACAACTGCCTTAACATTCCATATATTTTTCCTGTTGCTTTAGTGATATGTGTACTCCATTGCAAGGTATTGTTAAAAGTCACACCCAAGTTAACAGCATTTTTTACATATTCATTGGGAATATTATTGATTACTATACGGGGCCAGTTATTAGTTTCAAGTTCTTTTTTATATATTATCAGGAATTTTGATTTTCTAGGATTTAGTCCCAGACCATTTCTTTGCGCATATTTATGTATTTTGTTTAGTTCAGTATTACATATAGATCAGAGTTGTGCCCAATGAAATACTTTTGTAATGAATTGGATGGCAATGGTGTATTACATTTGAAAAAGGTTGCCTTTATGACTGGATATCTGTTTAGGCATTCAATCTCCTCATCCATGTCGCTTAGATAGCGTCCGAGCTCCATCTTCACCGAACTTTCTTGCACAGTTAGATCTATAAAAATTAAAAAAAGTTAAATTAAAATGCATTTTATAGAGTACAATTATGAGTTTTATTACCGTCTGTTACTCCACCAAAATCAAAAAAATTTGAAAGATGGCTTGTTGATGTGCTGCTGTGAATATTGTTAGAAAAAGATGCAGCATGTTTTATGAACATTGACTTGACTTTGTTATCTGTCCAATCTGGAGCTGTTTGAGTCATCGCCGGCATAAACTTAAGCTTTGTAGCTGGACACGAAATCGCAGCAACGAAAGCATCGTGACACTTCGGAGCCATTTTGAAAAATTCATCAAACCGCTCCTCTAAAGGTCTGACTAAAGGTTTAATCCTTCCACTTAAAAAGTTTTACTCTTCCGAGGCGTTCATTTTATCCCATTTTACCTTTAGAGTTAGTATAGTGGGTACGAAATAACCATATAGCATGTTTTTTTCGCTTTGAAGGGAATTTAACCCTGTCGCTAGCGGCTCCATAATTTTGCATTTGAAGATTGGATCACATGTTTTTTTTTGGCATGTTGGTTTTATGGGGCACTTTTAAAGTGGATATAGAATAACCGCAAATTCTTCAGAAGAGGATGGGCCATTGATGTAATTTTAAGTTTTTAATGGGACACTTAAGGTGGATATCGAAAAACCGCGAATTCTTCAGAAGAGGATGGGCCAGTGATGTCATTTTAAGTTTGAATCCTATGTTTTATTGTGATCTTTTGAGGTGGATATCGAAAAACAGCAAATTCTTCAGAAGAGGATTGGCTATACAAATTGTGATCCAAGGTTGTAATGGAAAAATTTAGAGATGCATATAAAACAACAGCGAATTCTTGAAAAGGCCCAATAAACGAAATTAAATTAGGCATAACTTCAGCTTTATTTCCATTCAGAAGTCACAAAGCTAAGTTCATTTAAGAAGGGCTGATATTTTCTATTTATTTAGAAAATGTTCCATTACCATTATTATTTTTACTGAAAAATAAGCATTAGAATGGAATTTTTCAAATGTAATGAAATATTTTTCCATTAGCATTACTTTTGGTAAATGTAATGAATTGTTTTTTCATTGGCATTATTTTTTTGAAAAGTAATGCAATGCTTTTCATTTGGCATTACTTTTTCAAAAAAAATGAACTGAATTTTCATTAGCAATACTTTTTCAAAAATATTTAATTATTTAGCATTATTTTTTTAATGATAATGAAAAAGTAATGACAATGCTTATAGACACAACACTGATATAGATATACCATGACACATCTCACATATAGCTCGACTTACATATATTTGTACATCATCTGCATACATATGAACATTACAGTTTGACAGATTATTAGGCAGGTCATTAATATACACACAAAACATTAAAGGACCGAGCACATATCCTTGAGGGACACGGAAATGTCCGAACCTGACACTACTGCTTGTGCCCTCCCAGAAAGATAAGACTTAAGTAGTGCAACTGCTGTGGTATTAAAGTTAAAAATGTTACTCCAAGTTTGGTACAGAGAATTGGTGGTTGACAGTGTCGAAAGCTTTGCTATGTCAAGTTGCATTCGGATATCCTACTATACTTAATACACCGCCGTTGTACAGCTTCTGTTCTTAGTGAACCCCGATTGAAAAGCCCGTGAGTTAGCAGCTTATTTTATCAAAAAAGAATTACATCTGGGATGTGATTAGTTTTTCAAAGACTTCGGCAATCAAGGGTAAAATAAAAATTTGGCTCGCATTCATTATTACTTTTAGATATAGATACTTTAGAACTTCCGTGTACAAGGAAATGTTGACGTCATTATTGCTGTATTCATTGACTAAAGAACGCTAGTTAGTAAAATTCTGAAGAGAAATTTGGGACTAATATTGCCCTAGATCTTTCCAAGCATTTGATTTTATATTAAAAATACATTTTAATACAACACAGCTATTAACACACACAAAGTTAAAGCTATTATCACAGGATGGTTGCAGGTTGTGGTACTCATTGCTCAAAGCTTCAGGTACATCTGATTGCACAAACTTTGAATTTAACTCGTCAAGATCACCCTTAACAGTACTGTGTTGCTTTGACTTTCCAATGCCGAAAAAAGTCGCGCAGTTCAGCCCAAGCTTTTTTTGGAAGAAAAATTGGCCAATTTATTGCTCTAGTATTCTTTTTTTTTTTTTGCTAAAATTCTAGATGACACCATTGTAAGGTAAGATTTTAGCAATTTTCCGTGTACAAGGAAATGTTGACGTCATTATTGCTGTATTCATTACTTAAGAACGCTAGTTAGTAAAATTCTGATAAATTTTGGACTAATATTGCCCAGACCTTCAGCATTTGATTTTATATTAAAAATACATTTTAATACAACACAGCTATTTAACACACACAAAGTTAAAGCTATTATCACAGGATGGTTGCAGGTTCGGGTACTCATTGCTCGAAGCTTCAGGTACATCTGATTGCACAAACTTTGAATTTAACTCGTCAAGATCACCCTTAACAGTACTGTGTTGCTTTGACTTTCCAATGCCTAAGTTGCGCAGTTCAGCCGAAGTTTTTTTTTGGAAGAAAAATTGGCGAATTTATTGCTCTAGTATTCTCTTTTTTTTTTTTGCTAAATATTCTTTGTCCCGTAGCTGAATGACCTTTCTAATATCGGCGTTAAACCATGGTTGTTGATTAGCTCGAGTGATTTACGTCTCAGTGGAACATGCTTATCATAGAGATGTTTAATGGTAGTATTAAGAATGCATAATTTTACGTCTCAGTGGAACATGCTTATCATAGAGATGTTTAATGTTAGTATTAAGAACGCATAATTGGTCCTCATCATTTGTAAGCGTATAAATAAAATTCCAATCACACGCTACAAAATCAGTTTCAAGTTGATGATAGTTGATATTTATGAAGTCCCTATACTCAATATTAATGTAATTGTATTCAAAGGTCAAATTATATGATAGGATAATTATTTCATGCTTGGAAAAAACTGGTACAGAGACCTGGTCACAGATTTACTTAAGTCATTTAAAAAGAATACGTCAAGAAATGTGTCACAGCTGTTGGAAAAATGGGTAGGTATTTCACTATTTACTATATCTAATCCGAGTGCTTTAAAGAAAGTTAGCAGATTAGCCTCTTTTAAAATGTTACTGTTCAGGTCTCCTGTGACTATAACATCTGTATAAGACAAATAGACGTCCGAAATTACATCTAACAGGTGGCTATAGTCTGTTTTACGGTTTGGTCTGTATATCCATCCTATAAGAGCTTTTAAAGACATATGTTTGTTCGATACTTCGACAAAAATATATTCTATGAAGCTTTCCGTTGGATGTTTACAAATAATTTTGGCATTCAACCTATTTTGAACATAAATAATAACACCACCCCCGTGACTAGCACCATCAGAACGATACAACACATAACCATCACAAGAAATAGTCATATCACTAGTTTCAGCTGTTAACCAGGATTCTGACACACATATAAAATCAACCTCAGAACTAGCCAAAATATACCTGAGCTCATTCATTTTGTTTACCAGACTTTGTGCATTAAGATGTATAATTGTTAAGCCTTGGGCTTGTCTTTTTAATAGTCTAACCAATGAATAGTCAATAGTTTAATCAATAGAGTGCTATTCTCAGTTTGGTAAATGTAAAAAACCCTACAATTTGATAAGTCAAAGAAGGATATGGTTATACGAATTATTAATATAATATTAAAATACTTAGTAACTAGATATATGGTTAAGATACGTTGAGAAGGCAACAAGATTACATACATACAATTTACCAGAGACATATAATTGTTATTGTTGTTCTCGAAATGACAATTCAGTTGATGGAAAGTCATCCGTAAACTGCTGCATTCCTTCGAAGAAGTGAAGTGTTTCATCTCCAGAATGTTTAACATGCACCAGGCCGCGTCTCGTTAATACTGCAGTCACCCTTTTCACCTTTTAGGGGCATATCTTTTTAGAAAATTGTATATTGCTCCTTGGATAGCTGTTCATTAATATAGAACGGCACCTGAGGGTCAAATCCCATTAGATTCAACTGAAGAGGCTGCTTCCTTTCGCGGCGATGCATTCCCAGGGTCCTGAGTAGCAATATTTTGTCCCGTAGATTTTCCATTTTTAGGATTAGCACAGGATATACATTACTGCCCTGTGTTTAACGAGCTCGGAAGATCTTTGTGATCCTAGGTGGTGGCGTTAGGCCTACGGCATAGCAGAGGGTGTTGTAGAGCCTTTTTACGTTCTCGCCTTCAGCATAAGGAACTCCATGAATGCGTAGGTCAAGAGCAGTTTTGGCCACGTCCTGCACAGCCTGCTTCTTGTAGGTTAAGACCAGCTCACGCAGCCGAGCCATCTCGTGATCCATGCGCTAAAAGTTACTTTGTATCTCATCTCGTTGCGAACGCAGGTCCTCCACATCCTTCTCTAGGGTGTCGATTGGACCAACCAGATGTTTAAAATCACCCATGAAAGCATCAGCGCTCAGTAACACCGTCTACAATGCGTTTTTCGGCTTCACGCATGTTGGATACCATAGCTTCTGCCTGCTCCAGGAGACGTTGGTTCAATACAGCAAGCATTTTATCCATAGGGACATCGGAAGGTGCCATGAGAATCAGCGCTTGTGTGTTTTCGCAAGCGTTTTGTTTTGGGTGGCGAGTTTCTCACTCAAAAAAGAATGAAGAAATCGATTCGCGCTCATTTACCTCCCCTTCCCCCGCGCTTCGCCGAAACTTGGGTTTCAGATTATTCCGGTGTTAAAAAATCAGTTCTTCTAGTAATAACAGCCTATGGGGTGTACTTGCTATGTGTAAATGCGGGTAAACGATAGCCTGGCCAAGTTACAGGTTTACAATTTGCCGTCTTTGCAGGTGTGTCAAAAAAAATCAAAGGTAATAGTCTAGAAGAGGGGCCTGTGCCCCGAAAATCGCGAAAAAATTACCCTCGATGCACATCGACTCCTGTATAAATCCACGTGCAGAAGATTATCGGCGGAAAACGCGGTATGGTTCTTTTTAATTTGCCATTTTAAAGTTGTGTGTTTTGTCATAAAAACAAAGTAGCATTTTCTATGATTTCGAGGTATTTTGTGACTTTTTGCTATAATATACACATGGGCTTTCCGTTTGTTGTCAAAATTATAAGCATTCGAAAAAATTCGACAAAAATGTGAAATTGTTTTTATAGCAGGCCAGACCCGACAACCGCGAATTAAATATCCTCGGTGGACCGTGATTCCTAAAGAACTCAAATGACCATGGATGACCAACATATACCTTTTTACAACGAATCTTAAGAAATCGCGGTCCAAGGAGGATCGACCTTTTTTGGGGTCTTAGTCGTTATCAAAGCCAATTACGAGAGTTGTTATCCATAGTTAGCGGGTAATAGGGTTTTCAACTGGTTCATACCTGCTTATACTTGTAATTCATTTTTAATAGCAAATAAAATTCTAAATTAAATTATGGTTAATAATTTGGCAGAAATATTTATTATAAAAAATGCTGGTTATAATTCCAAAAAATATTAGAATTGGCTTCCTAAAGTTAGCTTTATTATATTGTTTTTTTTATTGTGGTTTCTCTAATTAATGCACACTCCACATTGCAATCTAATTTTAGTGGTACAGATTAAGCATATTCCTTTTCGTTGTCCTATGGGTGGATTCCTGAAATTTAAGATAGTTAATTCTTAGTACTTAAAAAGAGATAAAAAATGTTAAAATAAGCGCCGCAAAAAAAAAAATTTTTTTTGCTTTAAACATTAAATATTTAAATACTATCATCGCGTCATCGAAAAATGCATGGAATATTGAGGTGCGGTTTGGGTGCCTTTTCAAAAAAGTAATCGCGCTAGGTAGCCTTGGTAGCGCTCCGTTTTCCGGCCATAGTGGGGAATGTTCTCCTTTAGATCACGCCAGAGTCTCTCTATCTGTTAACTATTTGCTTCAGTTTCAGGTTGACTGAGTTTTCTGAGTGATTAACGGTCACGCCAGAGTAATTAGCATCCTTCAAACCATTGTTTGACTTCCAGCAGTCGGATATAATTGTGGTTCCATTGGCGATGTTGGCCTCTAGAATTTGAATAAGCGTTTCCTGGCCACGTCCTCCACAGGCACCAAAAAAAAGTCACCGGTTTCTCTGCAAATTCCTCCGAAAACCCACTCGCCATCCACCACGCGACCCCAATTATACTTGCGCCGGCCAATTTTTGCTCGTCATTTTTGACGGTTAAACCGTCTCCACCTATTGCCTGTTTTTCGTTCGTCTTCGTCCAGCTAACATAAATTTCCCGAAGAAAATTACTCCAGTCAACCACCGTCTGTTGGGACCAGCCTAGTTCTTCCCGAAGGAATGAGATTGGTCGAGCCTTCATCTCCCACGCCACAAAATTGCAGGCCTGTTCAATGCCAACGTGGGACTTACTGAAGAATGTCCGTTTGAGGGCGGATTCCTTACAAATATAATTAGAAGTAAAAATTCTTTAAAATAAAAAAATTATTACCTTAAAGGAGCATTGACCTTTTTTTGATTTCCGTTTCCGTTGATCATTACTTATCATCCTGCGGCACCTCCAAAATGGCGTACTAATTCGTCCCTTCGTATTGAAAGACAATATTGCGGGCTTGCTGCAGTTGGGACAGTCCTTGCTTTTTAGAACAACTCCATGGCTTTGGAGAAATGCAAACACTTTTTCTTTGCCCATGGCAAGAAAGTCTTTATAAGTAATAATGCACCCGTTGCAGTAATCCATAGTAAACAAAAATCAAAAGTGAAATTTCTGATAAAACCCTTCAAATCCTAGAAAATGCTACTTTGTTTTTATAGCAAAACATTGAACTTTGAAATGCAATTACAAGAGAACCATGCATTTCCGCCGATAATCTTCTGCACGTAAATTCTTAAGAAATCGCGGTCCATCGAGGTAAAATTCATCGGCTATTTTTGGGCCACAGGCCCCTATTCTAGACTATTACCTTTTTTTTCAACTCTTCCGGGTGGACAGCGTGTGATGCTTAGCGTTGCACTGACGGCAAGTGTTCGAAGAATTACAATCCCTGTCTTGATGAGATCGACTTAAGCAATTAAAAGAACGAAAACGAAAGTACGGCCGTTTACGACATCCAGGGCCTTGAATGCAGTACATGCGTCTATATTGTGCTGTTCTTGACAATATTTACAGTCGCGAGAAGACTGATTTGATCCACTTGCATGATAAGCGATTTGCCGGCGTCTACTCTGGGCTGATCTTTAGGGTCGCATTTCTTGTATATCCTGACAGGACTCCAAAGTATTACAATAAGCGAAAAAAAGCGAAGCCTGCTTGATTTCGGGACCTAATTTTGATAGGAAAATATGAATTAGCCACATTAGGCCTCGGGTACATTCGTCGGAACAGTCAATTACCCTAGAAAATTGTGAACAAAAGTTCGAGCGATTTGCGTTGTTTTTTTATAACGATTTTCTACAAACGGCAATATGTTTAATTAAGGAAAGGGCTTCCCCATCTAAATAAGATTTTAGATTATAATATTTATGGCACTTGAAAAGCTTCGCGTTATTATCTACTGAGCTTAGTAACAAATCACTAAACTGGCTCCAATCTCGTATTTTCCAGAAAATCTTTAATTACACTAGTGTACAACTTAGAATTTGAGACCAATTTTTTTGGTTGGGTTTTGATTCGCTAATCACGCTGAACAAATTAAAAGAACTGTTTAAAGAGCCGTTGTGAAGATATTCGCAAAAATCCACATTTTCTGCACTTCTTTTATAAAACCTAACAGATCTCGAAAACCATTAGACCAACAACTTTATGCTTTAAGTGTTTTAAATGTACTTGAAATATGTATAATTATACTCCTTGATGTACAATAAAAACTCGACATTAGTGGGGCGTACTGCTGGAAGTGTGGCTGAAGAATAATCGCAGCTTTGTCGATACCCTTAACTGGTTGTGCAATTGTTCAAAAATAAAAATCGACTGTCTGAAAATTCGCTGATTGACATCAAGAAGACAGATGATGGGTAAAATATAAAATATAAAACGTACATTTTATTTATATATGGAATTGGGTCGGCTGACTGGGCGTGGTCAAAATCAAAAAATAATGAAAACCGAAATTTTACAATAATTTCAATATTATGTACAAAAAAAAAAATACGTATCGTTTACTTCGTAACGTTAACAAAATAAAAAATAATGAAAACCGAAATTTCACTACATTCTCAATATTATGTACAACAAATTTGAAATCCGTGTCTTTGTAATTTGAGTTTATGGCAAAAAAAAGGCTTTTCATCCCAATGCACATTGCGTAACCAGGACCGACCGGGTCGGTAACAGGCCGAAAGGCAACAGTAATACCCGTGAAAAGCCGGACAAGAAGAACTTTCGCGGAGCAAGTCGACAGCAGCCTACACCCGAGACATAGCCATGTTCATCAGTTAAGGCTAACTAACATTATATCCTCCAAAATATCACAAACATAAAACGTCTTTTTTTAAAAGTGTTCAAGCAATTAGCCACTGATATATTAGCCGATACTAGGGCTATAAAAATTAGTCGATATTATTAAAATGACACTTAATAATATACAAAAGGTTTGAATTAAATCCATCTAACCCGTTTTTATAGAAAATATTGTAAAGTTAGTGGATTTACTAATACCCTTTCTAATGACATCTTGAGCGAACCCTTTCGGCGGGAATCGACGAGGAGTGAGCGACCCACTTTTCGGTAAAGCCGCCAATTGAAGGTGCAGGAGAAGAGCGCTGAACATGCAGAAGGTTCGAAAAGCGAAGGGCTTTGTCCGCGGAAGGCAGTACTGGATCTAAAGCTGCTACCACGCTCCTAGCCTATCGCATGAGGACTTTGAAGGCATAGTAGCCTATGTTTGTGCAGACGTCCAAGGGAAAAGCAACGTCATGGTGGCGGGAGACGCGAGAAATCGCATGGTTATCAAGACCTCCGCCTCGCTAGAAGACGTACTCCTGCACCTGCAGCGCTCAAGAGGATCCGACAGGCTTACCACTTCAAGGCGCAAAACCTGCTATACGATGGTCGAAGAGGGAAGGGCTACTTACAGCTCTGCGACTCAAACAGACAAGCCACCCATGGGGCAGAGAATACAGGATGGTGATAAACAGCCTAAACGAATGTAGCCGAGCGTACCCCAATGTTATGTAACGCATCAAGGCAGCAGCGTCTAGGCGGAGATCGCCTCCCAACCGGAGCGAAGGTGACATCGGCAAAACGAGTAGCGTGACTCCAAACCAAAAATGAGCTAGACACGGACTCTGTGCCCAATAGGGCGCTTACCCGTGAGCAGTGGCGGAGATGTTTAGCAAGTGCCTAAGGATAATTTCTGGAAAGGCTGAAGGTGGCGAAGACAGACAAACCATCCGGCGAACCGTCCTCGTATTGACCCATCTGTCTCCTGGATACCATAGAATTGGTACGTTATCTCGACACGGCATATCGCGGCACTAGAGGCATCCGGAAGCGTCGCTCAGTCCAAATTGCGATAAAATGTTTTTATACCCTTGCAGAGGGTATTATGATTTCAGTCAGAAGTTGGCAACGCAGTGAAGGAGACGTTCCCGACCCCATAAAGTATATTTATTCTTGATCAGCATCACTAGACGAGCCGATCCAGCCATGCAGGTCCGTCCGTCCGTCTGTCTGTCTGTCTGTCTGTCAGTCCGTTTCTACGCAAACTAGTCTCTCAGTTTTAAAGCTATCGGGCTCAAACTTTCCCAAAAGTTGTATTTCTATTGCAGGTAGTATATATGTCGCAATCGATCTGATCGGACAACTATATCATATAGCTTCCACAGAAAAAAATCGAAACATTCTAACTTTGGTGTTTTTTGAAATATTACCTTCAACTCTCTACGAATTAAATTTTTAAAAAATCGGATCACTATATTATATAGGAACATATAGGAATGGTCGGAAAATTAATTGGAAACTAATAGGAAAAAAATTATATCTTTGTTGATTATACCCGTTACTCGTAGAGTAAAAGGGTATATTGTATTCGTGCAAAAGTATGTAACAGGTAGAAGGAAGCGTTTCCGACCCTATAAAGTATATATATTGTTGATCAGGGTCACTAGCCGAGTCGATCTAGCCATGTCCGTCTGTCCGTCCGGATGAACGCTGAGATCTCAGAAACTACAAAAGCTAGAGAACTGGGATTACCCACACAGCGCAAGTTTCTTTCAGCCGTGGGCCACGCCCCCTCTAACGCCCACAATCGCCTTACGCCCACAATAAACGAGTTTTAAAAATGTCTGGCGCCCACACCTTTAAAGATTTTGGAAAAGTAAAAATGCAGTTTTATTGCATTTATCAATACCTATCGAAATGTAAAAGAAATTTTTCAAATCGGACCATTCGTTAAAAAGTTATGCCAGGTTAAACATTTTCTATCTCCATTCCCCTCGCACTCACTTTGGCTGAGTAACGGGTATCTGATAGTCGGGGCACCCGACTATAGCGTTCTCTCTTGTTTTTATTACATTTTATTCTTCTCTGGGATATGGCTTTTCTTTGACGAATTTCGGATTAAATTTAACAAAACTCGGACGGTTATATTATATAGTTGCCATGGGAAGTATCAAAAATGTAATGCCAAAATAATACGAAAGCAGCTAAAATTTGGATTATAGTAACATATACGCAAGTTAAGTTAAATGAATAGGAATGATCTCCAAGGGTATATAAGCTCCGGCTGGCCAAAGCTAGCTTCCTTTCTTGTTTTATTAAAAAGTTCCGGAAGAAAATTAATTTACATACAATGTATCCAATTAGAAGGGGCGAATAAATATGAGGCTGGGGCGGCGGAGTGAGCGCGGTCAATCAAAAAGAATGAACACCAATATTTTACCATATTCTCAAAATGGACGGTTAAATAAATATTTGTAATTTTTAATAGATTAAATATTATTTGTTACTGCTTGTCATTCAGAAATTGTCAAAAGAGTTAAAACTTAACTTTTTATCAGTAAAAATTGTTAAAGGACTAGTAAAGGATGAGAAAACATGAATTCCATAAGGATCCGCTAAGAGTGAGAGAGTAGCCCAACTTGGAGCGACGGACAGACGGACAGACGGACATGGCTAGATCGACTCGGCTAGTGACCCTGATCAAGAATATATATACTTTATATGGTCGGAAACGCATCCTTCTACCTGTTACATACTTTTGCACGAATACAATATACCCTTTTACTCTACGTGTAACGGGTATAACCAGAGGCCTTGTTAAAAAAAATTCGATATTTTAAAAAATTAAAAATGGCTCCATCTTTTTACAAAAACCGATTGTAACTATAATGCGCATTTATTAAAATATAAAAAAAAAAATGTATGTGGGCAATGGGTAAAAAATATTTTTAAAATCTTAATTTGTTTTTATTTTTAATAAATTAAAAACTTATTTTTTTTTTAGAAATTTTATTTGAAAAGATGAGGTTTTAACGAACTGTTTTTAAGTGTTTGATCGCTACGTAAACGCCGCGACTAGCTCAGAGATATTGTGTGTTCGTCCCACTAAATTTTTATTGCGTGACCCAAGGAAATGCAGAGATATCCGATTGGGACAAATCGGAAACCTTTATTCAGTTTTACTTTTCGCTGGAATTGGTTTCTTCGTCAGCTGGCTGTTGCGGCTCGCCTGGTCGGCGTCGTGCCTTCCTCGGCTCAAGCTCAATGCGTGCGTTTCTCGGCAGCGCTCCTCAACGGCGTCGCTGCTCTCGGATCCTTTCGTGCTACTTGTGGACTCCTGCGGCGTCGTTCTCCAACGGCGTTCCGACCAGAATGATCGTGAGACCACCTGTGTCGCCGTGTTCCCTGAGGTCGGTCTGGCTCTAGCCTGAGAAACAAGTGTCCCGACAAGTCAAATCCGGGGATTCAGCCTTGTCGCCAGTTCACCGTAACCCCGACGCCTGGCACAAACTCTTGATCCGCGCTCACCTTGCGGGTAGCTCGTCCTGATCTCGTCCTGATCTCGTCCTGATCCAATCTCCTCATCCCTCCCTCTCCTCCCTTCAGCTGAGTACTGCAGTGTGATGCAAAGATTTTCTCTCTGAATATATATATATTGTGATTGGGCCGACATTGTATATTATTTATACAGCAGAACTACCGACCACCACTCTTACAACAACCTCAACCTTTGCTGATGATACTGCCATCCTAAGTCGGTCTAAATGTCCACTTATAGCAACGCAACACTTATTAGATCACCTCGTGCTTTTAGAGCAACAACAGGAGCACCGTGGTATATGAGGAATAAAAACGTAGGCTTAGTTGAAGACGAAATCGACAAGGTGAAAGCAAAGTATAATCTCAAACTTCTTAATGAGCTTTTTTCATCTGGCGAAAAGACCTCCCCACCCAGCAAGAATAGTTATGCGGTTATTCAACGACATTGTTCGGCTCATTCATTACAGCATTCATTAGAGGCTTAGAAAGGGACAAATATATATACATTTACTGGGATTTGTTTGGATAACTCTGGTCACTTAGAATTTAAACGGTAAATTTAAAATTTATAATTTAAATAACTTAAATTGGTTAAATCGTTACGGATCAAAGCTGTGAGATTAATAGTGCAGGCCATAAAATTAGACATTTTACACGTTTTAAAATGTTTTGGGCTGTACAAAGTACATATGTAATTGTTTTCAGTTCTATCATATTCGGCAGTAGTTTCTAGAAAGGCAATTTTATAAAGTTTAAAGTCGCATTAATGTCTTAATTTTAAAGCGGTTTTTTTAGTTCACAAGGAGTAATTTGGCCGCTGAAATATTATTTGTATTGTTCTTATTTGTATATAGCACCTAATTAGTCGCAAATGGTTTGAAAGTTCAACCAAAAAGCATCAAATTTATTTTTATTATTGATCACATTTCACAGTAGCTCTAATGAATGAGCAAAATTGTATTTTTATACCCTTGCAGAGGGTATTATGATTTCAGTCAGAAGTTTGCAACGCAGTGAAGGAGACGTTTCCTCAGAACCCCATAAAGTATATATATTCTTGATCAGCATGACAAGATGAGTCGATCTAGCCATGTTCGTACTTGTCCGTCCGTCTGTCCGTCTGTTTCTACGCAAACTAGTCTCTCAGTTGTAAAGCTATCGCGCTCAAACTTTCCCGAAAGTCTTCTTTCTATTGCAGGTAGTATATATGTCGGAACCGACCGGATCGGACAACTATATCTTATAGCTCCCATAGGAAGGATCAAAAAAAAAAACGTAAAAAAATTGTAGCTTTGGTGTTTTTTGAAATATTACCTTCTACTTTTGGGAATACTATTTTTTAAATATTTCTGAATTTCGAATAAAATTTAAAAAAATCGGATGTCTATATTATAAAGCTGCCATAAATGGTAATTAATAGGTGTT